>JAKOGI010000564.1:0-182500 GCA_029747015.1 Carnegiea gigantea | reverse complement strand
CTCTAAGCTCAATTTGCTATGTGTTAATGAGGGGAAAAAAGCAAGTTACGATTATGCACTATTAGTTACATTTCTTACTAAATTAGAATCATAATATTTCCACTTAATTATGTTCATACTGAATTGATCTAATTTTATTTTTCCTTTGTACAATAATGATAAAGTTTTAGTCTTAAATGCTATAATTAACGAGTCCTAAATATTATTATCGCAAAAGTGAGCTTAACATAAGTAAACTGCATAAGATTTTTTTTAATTAAAATGAATGAGAGTTGCTTTAAAAAAGGCATAACAAAATTCACTCAATGTAGACACAATTAAAAAAAATTTCATTTAGAAAGTGAATCATGTACTCAGAAATTTACAAACTAAAATTTAATTATAAATAGTTAAGCTTGTCTTAGTTAATTAATGCTTTGGCAACAAAATGAATACAAAAAAAGGCCAATTCCAACCTGCGTTGCTCCTCTTTGCTCGAAAGAATAGGGTCTTAGCGTCTCAGGCTACTTGAGACCACCGCCCCCTTTTCTCTCTGCCCTTTTCCTCTCGTTTCTCTCACTAGGTCGTCGTAGAACAACCCCTGTTTCAGCCCGTGCTTCGGCCTCCTCTAGACCGCTGCACCGCCACCCATTAGCCTTCGCATTTGTCACCGGATAATTCTCCAATCGTCCCCTAGAAACCACCATCAAGACTGCCCAGCCTCCGTACAAAGGCCTTTAGGGTCAACCTTGAGTGTCCCCGCCTCCAATCTCAGTGCTAATGCTGGTGTTGAATTGATTGTGCCACTTAGATTTATCGGAAAATCCATGGGCAACCTGACGTCGTCGACGACAAGGTTAGCACTGTTGTCAGCGTTCCATTGATTGTATTCTTTGAGTCTTTGACTTCTTCGGCAACGGCTTCTAGGGGGGGAGCCAAGGTTTAAATCAACGAGGGTGAGATTAATAATATACGTAGTATAAACTTTAATAGTTCTAAAAATAAAGTACGTAACTAATACATTTAAGAAAATTATCTTCAACGAAATGTCACATTTTGAAAGTAAAGTAAGATATCATCCTTCGAGAGATTTTTAAAAAGATCAATTTTAAAATAAGTAATAACAGTATCATTTAAAAATTTTTCTTTAACCAATGAAATGTCATGTTTTGAAAGTAAAGTATGATATCGTTGTTCGAGAGAATTTTAAAAAGATCAATCTCAAAATAAGTAACAACAGTATCATTTAAAAATTCATCTTCAACAAATAAATTTTTCCAATTCTAATTCCTAAATTCTCAATCAAGAAAGGCAAAGCCTAATTTTTTAATTGATGAGTAAATCTCTAAATTAACCACTTATTCAACACAAATTCAATAAAACTTAGTAAACTAAATATAAACAAGGAAGCAATTACAAACAAAATTAGTCCAACTTTAAATCCTCAACCAAAAAGACAATTAGGTAAAAATCCTCATTTTTTAAGTCATGAATCATCAGTAATTCACTAAATTAATCAATTATTTAACATGAATCTAACTAAAATCGGTAAAAATTATTTACAAAATAATAAAATTAAAAACAAAAAATGGGAATTTTTGGGAGTTACTTCAAATTGGATTTGGAACTTAGGAGGAGCGCTGAAGAGGAGTAGAGGTGGCGGCACAAGTGGCAGCAGCTGACCCGTGGGCGGTGGCACTAGTGGCAGTGACTGGGCAGAGAGAGAGAGAGAGTGTGCGTGGTGGCTGTATGAGTGAGGGCAGGACCGCAGGAGTCGACTATTGAGTCGAGAGGACAAGAGCTGTGTTTTGAAACAAAAATAGAAAAAATGAAAGGGGACTTCCAAAAAGTCAAAAAAAAATTACATAGAAGGCGGAAGGAAGAGTCGAACTCGTAACCTCTAAAATAAAGTAAGGAACAGTCGACCACCTTACCATACACACATTTGTTAAATACATATGAACTAATTAATATACATCTATTTGAATTATCTATAAAAATATCCTATATTTATTTTTTTTTTAAAAATAAGGGATCAATTAATCTCCTTGCCTCTTAATAGTTCCACCCTTGACGGCTTCCCGGTTCTGACTTGGATGAACAAAGCAGGGGAAAAGACAGAGAAAGAGGTCGGCAGAGAAGGTCAGAAGGAGGACGAGCGGACCCTGGGCTTCAATTTTTGTTCTCATGGGTAAAATTGTCCACAAAATTTCCCAACTTATTTTTTTTTTAATCTATCATAGGCCCCACATAGAATAACACTTGTAAGCCTCCAGGCATTGCTAAGTCTGCCCAAAATTAGGGCACACTTTGGGCATGTTTTTTCGGTAAGGGTGGATAAAGGGGTGAAATGGGTTGAAATAGGTTGAAATATATTGAAGCAGGTTGAAATATATTGAAGTGGATTGAATTTTTATGTGATAAATTAAACTTGATTAAAATAGTAAAAGTGGGTTGAAGTGAGCTGAAATAGATTAAAGTAGGTTGAAGTGAGTTAAAATTAATATTTTCAAATTGATTCCCGAAAAGAATAGGCCCTTTAAAGGAAATCCAGTTTCTCCCATCAAAAGTTGTCCTTTTTTGAATTTTCAAATATTTTAATTGTTTTGATTATAGGATTTTTAGTAATTTCAGGTCTCTGGCACTTGCTCTAAATAGTAACCTTATTATTAGTTATAAGTTGCATAATGCATGTCATTTACAGATTGATTTCCATTCTTTTGTGTCCAAAAAATTATTACGCCAAACCTCAAAGGGTCATTTAGTAAAAAATTCTATACATATGGCAAACTTCAAGACAATACAACACTTTTTTTTTCCTTTTTGGACATGGGCAAAAGTAGAATTTTAATAGGAACTAAAAAAGATTAGGCCTAGTTGCCTAGGTACGGTTTGAAAGGCTGAGCTCTGAGGGCTAATACTTGGTGTCACGGAATCATTACTCTCCCTCTTAAAGGCCGGTCTGATGGGGTGTGTAGCGCCACCGCTTATGAAGCCAAGAACCCTCCCATCCCTTATCCAATGGGAGTTCTTATCTGTTACATTCTCCCACACCTAGTCCTGTGACGCCCTCGTCACAGATGGGGCCCTTGCCTGCCCCATTCTGTTGAAGCGCTTGGCAAGCTATCGAAGTCAGATCTAGGTTGCCTCTGATACCACTTGTCACGGCCATTATTGTCTCCCGAAAAGGCCGATTTCATGGAGTTTGCAGCACCATTGCTTACTAAGCCAAGATCCTCCCATTACTTATCCGATACGGGATTCTTACCTGTGGTATTAACTTGGGTTTTTTTAAAAAAAAAAATAAATCTATCTACAAGTTTTTTGTTTAATTAATTTCATGAAAAATATGATATTTATTGGCTAAAAAAAATAACACTAACTTTTTAAAAAATTTAAAAAAATAAAGGATGTTATGTTGTTGATGATGACAATTTTTTAATTTTTTTGGGGCAAGACAAAAATGAGCCTTACTTTATTGCACTAGTGGATCCAGAAATTTTTCATTATAAAGTCCATTAGCAATGAATGCTCACACATATTCATAAATAAATTAAATGAGGCAAAAAAAGAACAATAATAAGAGTCCTATACAGGGTTCACATGCCAGTTTTATAGGGTCCAATTATAATACTATTTCTCCTTCCCCTAACTTGACATATAATATTAGAGATTTTTTTCCCCCACTGGGGTCTGTGAACCCCACTACCTTAGTGGTAGATCCGCAACTGCTTTATTGAACATGAAATGGTGATATCGAAATATTGGTTCATTATATGATGTGTTATATGGGCCCCATCATGGTACGTCAAGATTGACTGTGCATTACAAATGCTCTTGCACCCAATTGATGGGCAACCACTACGAGCATTTGCGTTGGAGTAATACCAGCATGAACCGATGCTTTACACTGATCATTTTAATCTAAGATATATTTTTATAAATTAAATTAAATTTAAATTATAAAAATAAATATAATTTCATGAAAAGATAGATATAAAAACAATTATTGAATCCTAATTTGTCCACTAGAACATAAGCAAGTTGCATCATTGATTTGCACATTGCATTCTATTGCAAAAATCTTTGGTAAAATTTAGCTATCTATTGTAATTTTCAAAGTCTTTCTTTTTTGTGCATAGTGTTTTTTTTTTTGGGGGGGTGTGTATGTCAATCATGCTGTCTATTGTTATTATTATGAAATTTTCTTTGTTTTATAAAGTCATTTTAACAATATTTAACAGAAAGATATGAATGCATAGCAGCAATTGCTTTTAAGATATAAATAATGTAGAGTTTTCAAAAGTATCAATTACTATAGTGAATTCAAACAAATATGTATTCTTATAACCTAAAACGAAGGATTTTATAATAAGTTTTTATGATCCACGTGTAATAGTTAACTTCATCCATTAATATCTGAGTCATGAGCCAAGGGATGCTTTACGCCCACGAAACAATTAGTCGTGCTCTTGTACAAACACCGCATGTGAGTTCAATAAGATAGAATGTTACATCATTATTTATTTTCCTATCGATACACATGTTACAGCAAGTGGTCAAAGCATAGATGTCCTTCACAACCCACCCCCATTGTGATCTTCCCACATAGCTTCATTATTAAATTGGAACAATCGACTATTCTATCTAGAATATCCCTGCATTACATCTCGGACAGGTTTTGTCTAGCTAATAAAAAAAAAGAGCAGCCCGGTGCACAAGCATCCTGCGTTTACGCAGGGTCCGGGGAAGGGTTGCACTCCAAGGGGTGAATTGTAGGCAGCCTAACCTAACTTTGTCAGGCAGTGGCGGATTCCACGGCTCGAATCCATGACTTTTTGTCTAGCCAATAATATCAGCTTATTCATCACCAACTTGTAATCACATTAATACTAGGAAAAAAACCAAAATCATTGTGGAAAGTTTATCTTAAGATATCCCAACATATGCGACATTTATTTTTTAGGGTCTAAGTTTTTGGAGTAAACATTTAAGTACCTCTACATTTGCTGACCGAACTTTTAGGTGCCCTCTTTATTTTTTAAGCCCCTTAACTTTTAAAATTTGCATTTTAACCTCAATCCTTAAAAACTTACTTTCGAAAACTTTAAATTTGTGCGTGTGTAATTTCTCTCATTAGTAGTATTCGAGATTCTCTTTCATCTACTATCAGAGCCACATGATCAAAAATAATTAAGATAATTAAGATAATTAATAATCAATTAAGCTAATTAACTGTGATTAATCATCACCTGCTTGCCCTAGTCTAAATTATTCACACATTGTTCACTCACGGGAAGAAATTTCTTCAATAGCACCTCAATTAAACTATATTACTGATATAGTTTTAGAATTAAAAACAGAATTAGTTAAAATTAAGATAAAGTTGATGAACTTAAAAGGCAATTATCTGTAATTCACCTCTCTCTAGTTAACAAAGTTAGGCATAGTGGAAAATTTACTTCCAGTATTAGTACTCTATTTCAGCATAAATATCCTTTTTAAAACCCAAAAACTAAAAATCAATGTCTTTTGCATAATATAAAAATCGAAAAAGAAGTAGGAGAAAATTAGGTGAAAAATCGGCTGAAAGAGTAGAAAAAGAAGAAGAAGATGGAGTATAAGCAGTATACTCTTGAAGAATTACAAAACATATTTGAGAAAGAACAAAATCTTGAAGAATTAAACAAGATTATGGGTGCAATTAGTGATAAACATGACGTATTATTTGACGATAATGAAGAGACTAATAATGTTCAATTAGAATAAGAAATATATCAGCAGATGAACCTTATTAAATTAGAAGATCTTAATCTGTTACCATTAGAAGATATTAGAAGAAAACTAGATAAAAAATATGATAAAATGATTGTTGAAGATGAGATTAATGAGATTGGAGAAGAACTCGACTTAGGGAAAATAGAGACTAATTTAGTTAATAATGTTATTCCGAAACCTGAAAAATTTGATGAACCTTTTAGAAGAAATACTCATTTTATAAGACCAAGGTACGTTCTAGTAGGACGTACCATCAATTTTTCCTTTGGATTTATCCCAAGGAAAACTACAACCTTTGAAGAGATTGGCCTTACTCCAATTAGTCAAATTGGATACATCTCAAATATAGATGGAGCTTGTAACAAAGAAAAAATATTTGACTATTGGAAAAGAGGTATAAATAGGATTTAAAACCTGAATATTACATGGACTGCTGCAAATTTCTAAATTATATCAAGCATAGTTTTTCTGGCATTGTAGCTAACTGGTATGATTCATTAAATAAAGACGGTAAAAATACATTAAGAATGATGGAAACGCTGGCTGCCACGTTCAAAAATATATGTAAGGAAATTGAAACTGAATTCATAGGAGTGAAACTTGATTCTGAAGAAAAAGTAAGAGAATGGCAGCGAAAGATTAATGATATAGAATTATGGGATATGAGATATCTAAAAAATTATATTACTGAATTTAATCAATATTATTACAAAAGTGGGCCTAATGAAACTAATCTAGGTATGTTCTATGACAAATTGTCATATCCTATAAATTCCATAATTAATGAAAAATATATGACATTGCTTGAAACAGTAGATGTCATTGATACCTTTGGTTCAAGAATCTCTTATTTAAGAGAATGGGTTAATGATCAATGTATTGATCTCCAAAAGCAAAAGAAAATTAAGAAGCAATTTCTAACTTGTCGGGATTCACCTCACCAATGGGGAAGAGAACTTGAAAGAAGAAGAAAACGAAAATTTTATAAGAAAAAGAGCTTTAATAAGCAAAGAGGAGAGAAATATAGAAGAAAATATTATATCAAACCAAGTCCTAAAAAATGAAGATTTTTTAGGAAAGCAGGTTATTGTCCCTTAGGGAAAAACAATTGCAGATGTTCGGCATGCGGAGAAGTAGGACATTATACTAATGAATGCAAAAACAGGAAGAATGATAATGTTCGGCATGTGGAGAATAGGATATTAGCTTTGGTGATCTTCAAGGAGACGAGGTTGTCGTAAAATGATAATGAAGAAGTCAAAGGAGATTGGGTCCTTCCATACTCCAGAAAGATATGATCTATAAAAAATCTATCTTTCAATTAAAAAGCAAATATGTATATAAAATGATAGAAATGTGATCTAGAAACCAAAGACTATGAGTATGATGTGGGAGAAGTTAATCTCTTTAACTGGAAAAATATCCTTAAGCATAACAAAGATAGAAAATATAGATATATCCATGTTGAAAGCGTCCAAGTTCAAATTACTCCATTACAACATTACGGCAAAGATATTGATCTTTATACTTTGTTCTGTGATATTAAGCATACCAAATTTAATAATCAAACTATCATAGGGATAAAGAGTAACTTATGTAATGGATTAGTATGATTCAATTATCGACTTGGATATTATGTGAGTCTAAAAGGTGAGTTTGCCAAAAAATTCCTATCTCTTAAGATAAAAATAGTTGGAATGGACAGGAAAAGAGAGAGATATCCATTAAGGATATTTTGAAAAATTATTTACAAGTTAGATAATACGATAGATCCAAAGACTAAGGTGACTATGATAGAGGTAGAAAAATTTGAAAGTCCTACCCCTATGCAAAATATCCAGATGATTAAATTCAATCCTCAAGAGATAAAGATTGACACGTTATGGATTTCTAGGTCTGCCAACCCTACTAAAATTAATAAGAAAAATGTGATAAAAATTGATGAGAATGATAAAATTACTATTAAACCCCAATTATTGAGAAGCATGAGTTCAAGATCAGAATAGGAAGAATGATCTTCATCTACTAAAGAAGGGCTTAAAGAAGATGATACAATTAGAATGATCAATGAAATGAGTAAAACGAGTTTTGAACCCGGAAGACACAGTGTAGACTGAACTGTGAGTCTAGACAGAAAGGTCGTTGGGTACAAAACAAGAACTGTTAGTGAACTAATTTATGAGGATAAATTAGTCAAAAATATAATTATGGAGATATGCTATGAAGTTACGAATACAAATCTTAATAGTATCTATATTCTGATAAAGGTCTGCTTAGAAGAATATAATAAATATGAATTGTGTGCCTACATAGCTAGTGGTTATTCTGTACAATTTGAAAAAAGATCATTATTTTCAGAATTTATATGAAAAAGAGCCAAAAATCCTTTACAAGTAGGGATAGCTTATGATAGCATTATGAGCCACAATGAAGCTATACAAGGTTATCCATAGAATTAGGAGGAGTTCAATGCATTATACCAGTTCTATAGGCTACTGACCAATCCTCGTATGATATGATTATTGAAAATAATTTTAAGAGATTATATTCTCCATGCACACATACCGTGAATCAAATAACATTCATAATTAATGGTCACTTAGTTCCTATTGAAAAATTAAGCAAGGCTTACACTCATAAGAAAATCGAGTTTACACGTAACTAGTGTGGTGAGAAGGTAATGCCTGCACAACGTGAGGTAGCACTAACAATCTCATTACTTGAATTGTCTATTAAAGAGCAAATTGTCGAACAATAAAAACAATTATGTAAAGAACTCCACGCCGATAATCCACTAAAATTTTGGGATAAAGATAAGACATTTACAAAAATTACTTTGCTAAATCCTAATACTATTATTCAAGTCAAACCAGTCCCACTTTCATGATAAGAAATCACGCAAAAGTAAAAAAGAAAAAGCAAGAATGGTAATCAATTACAAAAAGCTTAATGATAATACTGTCTTTGATGGTTACGATATTCCTAACAAAACAATCTTTTTTAATAGAATTCAAAAAGCTTATTGGTTCTCAAAAATGGATTACAAAAGAGGATATTGACAAATAAAAATGGATGAGGAAAGCATTCATTTAGCTGCATTTAGCACCCCACAAGGGCATTATGAGTGGACAGTAATGTCATTTGATCTAAAGATTACTCCTCAAGTATTACAAAGAAGAATAGATAACATCTTCAAAAATCTTAATCACTGTTGTTTAGTTTACATCAATGATATCCTTGTCTTTTCCGAAACGATAGAGCAGCACAAAGATGATGTCTTAGCTGTTACCCAAGGGTGCATTGATCATGATATTATTCTTGGTAAAAATAAGTGCATTTATGCTGAATAAGAGATTGAGTTTTTAGATTTAGAGATAAAACTTGGATAAATCATTCTAGAAAAACATATTCTGGGAAAAATCAAAGATTTCCCCAAAAGATTGAAGATAGGAAGTAGTTAGAAATGTTTCTTGGATGCCTTACCTATACTTCAGATTTCATTAAAGATTTAGCTAGATTGAGAAAGCCATTGCAGTAGAAACTCAAGAAAGAATTAAGTTGGACATGGATCATTAATGATTCAAAGATTATTCAAAACTTCAAAATGATGTGTAAAAATTTTCCTGTTATTAATTTGGTTGGTGAAGGAGATGATTTAGTTCTTGAGATAGATGCCAGTAATAAGCATTGGAGTGCGGTACTCAAAATCAAAGAAGGAGACAAACTTTGCAAATATTACAGTAGAAGTTTTAATACAGCAGAATGCAATTATCCATAATAGAAAAAGAAATCCTTGCAGTCATAAGGGGAATTCAAATGTTTCTAATCTTTTTAGCCCTAAAACCTTTTCTTATTTGAATAGATTGTAAAAGAATACTTGGTTTTGTAAAAAAGAATTTATCAAATATGCAAGCGTACGGGTGACTCATGCATTCGCAACTATGGTTCAACCAGTTTTCCTTCTCTATTGAACTTATACAAGGATCAAAAAACTCTCCGGTAGATGATTTAACTCGAGAACTCACCAATGGTAATCATCAGAGCAGAATCTTGTTAGAAAAAGAGAAAATCCTTAATAAAATGCCCTTATTATTAGAACGGGTTTCTCATTCTGGTAAAGTCTTTATTGATAATTTGGGATTTCATATAAAAAGTAGATTAAGCTTTGGTTTACTATTTTCTGCATACCTAATAGCCCAAAGATTTTTCCTTATAGAGTTACAAGTTAATTACCTTAGATATCCTTATGATATACAAGAAAAAATAAGTTCTCATGTTCAAGAAAAATGGTTCAATGAGTGGTATGCAACCTGTATCAATTATTATTATAATTATTCATATGATATTTGAAAATCATGAAGTACTACAATCTACTTTCCCGATAAATCTGTAGTCGGTAGCGTTAGTTTTCTAACAAATTCAATCTCTCCAAATAATCCCGTCATTAAAGCCTGGGAATTCAGGATGACAATTTACTTTATGAAAATCCCATATCTAAAATTTCCATTTTTCTCAAGACTAAGTAAATTTTTACAATGCATGTTCAAAAAGATCCATTAGATTTTTACATCTCTTGATAGTCTAACAAAAATTCCATATAATCGATGCCTAAATGTTACACTGTGTACTAATCGAGTATGAAAATGAAAAAGCCAAACCAACTCATTATCTTATTCAGATAGTTGATTTAGACAACAACAATGATTAACGACAAGAATGGTTTTCAGAATGAAGAGAATTAGTTACTGATCATGCTTTAGCAAGAGCCATCAGTTTTTACAACATTTATCATCAAAGTTGGGCATTGATCGAACGAGAAAAAACGCTAATGTATTGCGGAAACACCACTTTTTCTTATGTCAATGAGTTTAACAAATATATGAAGGTAGAAGAGCGACTTCAGAAGGTATTTTTGATTATGTCTTTAATGTTGGAGTCGAAAAATTCTTATCAGAAAAAAGAAAGAAATATCTTCTTGATTATTTAAGAAATGGGACCTAGAGCATCTTGAACTTGACAAAGATTTTGATAATTATCCGGATAACAATGGTTTGGAAAATAGTATTGGAGATGAAGTCATGCAGAATCTCAACAATGATGACTAGTCTTGTCATAATTAAAAGGTTCTAAAAAGTAGTTACTCTATTATTGTACTATTTTGACAAGTGTTAGGTCTATAAAATAAAACAGTCTATTGTAGCCATGTGAATGTAATTGTAGTCATATGAAAAATCAGTGTGTAATGTAGCCATTATGGTATCCTATGTACCTCCATCCCCTCTATAAAAGAAAAGGTCGAGTGCTAAGGGAGGATACAGTCATTTGAGCATTCTTAAGCAAAGGAGAAGTAAGGATTCTCCATTTCTCTATAAGCAAGCATCTCTGATGATCCTAGTAGTTTAAGTCTTTCTTAAATCTTTCCATTGTAATATTTTCACTTTCAAGCTTTCAATGAAAGAAGTTTCCCAGTAAGGAATATTATTCAATTGAATCTTATATATTAAATATTATAGTTTCTTAATTAAAGTTCCACCATCCATTAAAATTTAAAGAACTTGATTAGTGACTATGGTTCGAGGTAGGAAACGAAACAAATCTGTACTATACCTGATCTAAAGAAGGTGTGATTGATATTAGCAATCCCCATAAACTAGAAGGTAGAGGAATGCCAGGGCCTCATGTGGACTAAGTTCAGGTAATGGTCGAAACTCTCTAATTAAGTCTTAATTATTTTGGTAAGCATGGTGGACCTATCACTACAGAAAGTATAATATCTAATATATAAGTAGTAGATTGTGATAACTAGTATTAGTAAAGTCATTATAGGAAGTTTAATCGTTTAAAACAAGTACATTTCATGAAAAAACCCTGAAAATAGGTTATTTGCATAAGTTACCTAATTCTGAGGGTCTTTCTGCAATTTATAAGAGTTTGTAGGCCAAAAGTGAAAACAAAAAGAGTAAGGGAGGTATTAAAAAATTAAAACAGATTTTCAGAAGGTAGCTAAAAATCTGAAAGTCGTAACTCAGGGTAGTTATTTGTATGCCCGAAAAAGTCAGGGCTATTAAAATAAATACATCAAAGGTCAGGGTACCTAGAACTCAACTTTTCAAATCATTGTTAAAAATCCTAAATCATGAACCTAAGTCAGTAAAACCCAAAAAAATCATCAAGTAGATTGTAAAATCTAGCTTGAGAAAACAACATAGAAAAAAATACTTCAAATTTATGCTAAGGGAAAGAAGGGGGATTGGGAGTAAAACTTTGAATCCGTTTATTGGCCAACAATTGAAGTTACAATTACTCAATACAAAGTCCAACAATAAATGTCATCATTCACATATCTTATATGTTATAAAATCTATTTAGGTGTAAAAGACAGGTCAATTCCCTTAACCTTATAAAAGACAACCTAGTATGTATCTAATTGATCATATCATTATCTCCCAGATAATCACGTATAGTAGGATATATTGTGAAAGATTACATATTTGTAAGCATTAAGTGAGAAAGCCAGTTAGCAAGAGCTTTTACGGGATAAACCATAAGGAAAGGGGGATGAAGGAATGGATATGTTTATTTTAATCTCTTCTCATGTAATCTAACAATTGTAACAATCAAAGAGTTCGAACTAATAGGTTTTTATCAATTCAATAAATAACTATAAATATAGTAGCATATGTTGACATATTCACCAACACAAAAATTTGTTAGGAATTAATATCAAAGTAACAGTATAGCGGAAGCGATAGGATGAATTAGAAATTCAGAAATCAAGTGAATAACAGAAAATAGAAATAAGAAGACAAGAGATTTAACGTGGAAACCCAAATCGGGAAAAAAACCACGGACGGCGACGGCACACCGACAAATTTCACTATGAGCAGAGTAGTACACCACAATCACTTCAGTGATTAAGAGCAGAATTACAATACTCTTAATTGCATTCTCTCACAAATAACCTCACTCTCTCAATGTGTTTTCTATACTGGAGTTCAGGAGTGATTTAGATCCTAGGCTTGACCCCCTTTATATAGGGTCTAAACAGTAGGGGTTTTTCCTTTAAAGTAGAACCCTAGCCGCCAGGAGGAATCCCCCTCGGAGACAGAAACCCTAGCCGCCATCCGAAAGAGGCGGCGAAAAGACACGTGGCACGACCGTGCCACGTGGCACGGTCACCCAGTGCCACATGGCACGGCACCCCCGTGCCAATTTTCTGCCCCTCTCGGCTTGGTGCTCCTTCGTCGTGGCACGCCCGTGTTCGCGCAGCGTCGTCCCACCGTGCCGGTACTCGAATTTTGGGCCATAAAACCCAACAATCTCCACCTTGGACCAAAATCTTCAATGTTCAACTTTCCGTCGCCTTCGTCTCACCCCAAAGGGTGATGCCCCCTATGGGGCTATGCCCCGCAGGGCCCTCAAAAACTGCGAATGCCAACTAAGTCCAAGCAATGCTTGAACTTAGCTCTGGGAGATGACTTATATGAACTTTCCTTCATATAACCTGTCACAGTAGATGCCTGCAAGACATAGAGGCCTCCTTGCCTCAAACCCTTCAGCAGAATCCTACTGCCCTTTGAGACCTTCAGAACTCCACCTTCAGCTGAATATTTGCACCCTTTGGATTCAAGGGTGCCCAATGAGATGAGGTTACGCTTCAAGTCAGGAACGTGACGAACATTCGATAAGGTCCTGACAACACCATCATGAGTCTTGATTTTAACAGTACCAATTCCAGTTACATTACATTGGGCATTATTGCCCATGTGAACAACAGATGAATCAACTGGATCATATGTTGAAAACCAGTCCTTGTGAGGACACATATGATAGGTACACCCAGAATCAAGAATCCAATCAAAATCACTCCCCCCTTCAGTAGAGGTAGCAAACAGAACGTCCCCATCAGAATCAGATTCAGCAAATGAAGCTTCAGCAGGCTCCTGAGAATTATCTTCCTCTTTCTCCTTCTTCTTTTGCAGTTTCCAGCAGTTAGCAATAATATGACCCAATTTACCACAGTAATTGCAGGTCTTACTAGCATGAGGATTTTTAGACTTAGAACGGTTCTTACTCCTATTACCGTTCCCCTTTTCATGTGCTGTACCCCTTACTGCTAATCCCTCAGCAGAATCAGCATGAATGTCAAGATCAAACTTCTCCTTAGACAACAGGTTTGACTTAACATCCTCAAACGATATAGTATTAGAATTACTATATAGCATAATCTCCTTAAAGTGTTTATAAGAAGGGGGTAACGACACAACAAGCAAAATAGCCTTATCTTCATCCTCAACTTTCACATCTAGACTCTCCAAGTCAACAAGAATAGAGTTAAACTCATTCAAATGCTTTTGGACAGGGGTACCTTCAGCCATACGAAAGGTATACAACCTTTCCTTCAAACGGATCTTGTTGGCGAGACTCTTCGTCATGTAGAGTTCCTCCAGCCGAGCCCAAAGATCCACCGCAGTTGTCTTATCAAGCACCTCTCGCAGGACATGTGGTGCCAAGCACAACTGTATGGCTGAAACCGCTTTCAGCTCCAGTTCCTCCCATTCGTCCTCCGTCAACGACCCACGTCTCTTCTTTACATCTTCAGCCCACTGTTCTTCTGTCATCTTCTCGGGTTTTACGTGAGGTCCCTTCAGAACCTTCCACAACCCGTGCTGAATGAGAACTGCTCTCATCTGCACCTTCCAGAGATTAAAACTAATCTCCCCATCGAATTTCTGAATATCTACCCTCATGATAGAAGACATCCTATAACCAAAGCTCTGATACCACTTGTTAGGAATTAATATCAAAGTAACAGTATAGCGGAAGCGATAGGATGAACTAGAAATTCAGAAATCAAGTGAATAACAGAAAACAGAAATAAGAAGACAAGAGATTTAACGTGGAAACCCAAATCGGGAAAAAAATCACGGACGGCGACGGCACACCGACAAATTTCACTATGAGCAGAGTAGTACACCACAATCACTTCAGTGATTAAGAGCAGAATTACAATACTCTCAATTGTATTCTCTCACAAATAACCTCACTCTCTCAATGTGTTTTCTATACTGGAGTTCAGGAGTTATTTAGATCCTAGGCTTGACCCCCTTTATATAGGGTCTAAACAGTAGGGGTTTTTCCTTTAAAGTAGAACCCTAGCCGCCAGGAGGAATCCCCCTCGGAGACAGAAACCCTAGCCGCCATCCGAAAGAGGCGGCGAAAAGACACGTGGCACGACCGTGCCACGTGGCACGGTCACCCCATGCCGCATGGCACGGTCGTGCCACATGGCACGGCACCCCCGTGCCAATTTTCTGCCTCCTTCGACTTGGTGCTCCTTCGTCGTGGCACGTCCGTGTTCGCGCAGCGTCGTCCCACCGTGCCGGTACTCGAATTTTGGGCCATAAAACCCAACAAAATTTTTGAAAAAAAATTAGCACCACTAAAGGAGTGAACCTAGACAACCAAGAGAACAATAGCAAAACTAAGTGCCAAAAGGTGGATAATTATAAATTATTTTAAACAGATATTGCATGGATATACTGCACTATATTTTTAACCTAAAGAACATGACTTCCATTATCACACAGTTTGATCTCTGAATTAGGAGCGTAGGTCAGGGTTAGCACCTCAATTGTGAAAAGTGTAGACCCAGAAGACTTAAAATTATTGTCCACATCATAAGCCTCTATTATCACACAGTTGATCTCTGAATTGTAACCGATCATCAAACTTTTTTAATAGAAAATGATAACATCTTTATGATCCACATCATATATTTATATATAAAACTTAGTGCGAATGAAGTGGTTGTGGCACGTGTCTCTAAAATATGTATTAAGACTTTATTTAAAAATAAAAATTAAAATAATATGTGATTTAAAGTCATCATAATGAATAATATCTTTTCTGCTACTTCTATGAAGAGAAAAAGAAAATGAACTACAGGTATATTAATAGTATTATTTTCAAAAATTTAAATTATATGATTAATTATAATATCTTTAAAATTTTTTTACCTAAAATTTTAAAACAATCTGTGCATAGCACGAGTTTGGAGGCTATTATGTTCTCAAATTGCCTCCTAACTTTCACTACCTCCTCTATCCTTGCATTGTCACTTGAAATTAGATACACCGTAGGAACAATTCTGATGAACGTCTTTTAATAATCATAAATAGAAAAATGAAACCAACCCAATGAACTTAATCAATGTTTCTTTCAATATAAAGTAATCTGTGACTATAGATGTAGGCACTAGAATCAAGTCACAATAACAAATAAGCATGTGTGATCTGTTGGATTCAGGCTGCAGTTGATTTTCATGGCTTTTAGCTTATTTGTCATTTATATTCTTTTTGATTTTAATTTTTAGGTTCTATTCTGGATTAGCTTTTTTCTATATTCTAGTCAAGAGATACACTATCAGAAAAATATCAAAAAGTGGGCTAAGAATGTGGATTAGGGAGTCTGATGTTGACCTCTTCTAGATTGACCAAGTCTATGTGTTTTGGTATGTCAAAGTTTGGTTCTAATTCATATTTAGACATACTCTATGGGATTGTCTTATGAAGGATGTAATTAAGTTTAGTTTTAATCTATCTATCTTCCCACCTCCCCAAGTTTAAGTATGATCTAAGAAGAACAGAAGAAAAAAGTGAAAGGAATTTCTATTGTAATTAATGAGGATGGGCTAATTCATTTAAAACTTAGGCATAAGTAGATTAACAGCTTAAAATAAAAACCCCAAGTGATATAATCACTAAATTATTGAATTTCACACTCACTCTCATGTATTTTTGTTTAAAGAACATATATTAACTTACCTAAACAAATCAGCAACTGAAAACAAAAACATAAAGTAGTTTAACCACTAATATATTGTTATTAAATTATACGATGAATATCTGTAGGATGGTAACCAAGAAAATATCAATGCATATGTATAGAATATTCATAAAAGAAAATATGAAAGCAAAAAAATCACAAATTAATAATGATTCATTGTGATATTGAATTTAGTAATATAGAGGACTGACCTGAATAAATATGAATATTAATATCAATAGGAGATGTGTAGGAAATTGTCGTAAATGGAGATTAGATAGAAAAATTAGTTGTATTTGACTAACGTAAGAAGTGACTGAACTATGGAAAATAGATATGATTAGAAATAAGAGATCAATAAGCATGTTGAAGAAAAAAAGTTAAAAAATGTTAGCATGTTCCAAAGTATAGTGGAATTTGGATTTGGATTATAGGATCTAATCTAATGTCTTCTACAATGCGTGCATTAGAAATTGATGCTTTAGTTAAACATAAAGATGAAAACTCTTGTCAACAAAAATGGGGGAAAGTTATGAGCATATTTGAATGCGTAAGCCTAAATTTAAAATTGATTGGGAAATATGAAATGAAATCATTATATGTGCACTAACAATTCAACAATAACTCACAAAGAATAAAATTTAATATAATGTCTCTTGCCATATTAAAATTTGACTGGAAAGACAAAAAACAAATCATTATAAAATATCGTGCATATAATGCATGAAAAATGACAGATGTAGAACGTCAACAATTAACATAGTTAAAACCGAACTCAAATACAAACTAAAGAAACTAATACCTGTTCATGTGTTTTATCTTGTCTCATCTCATTTGCTCCAATTGTACCTGACACAAATGGCATATTCATACCCCGTCCCCCTAGGGTAGTCATTTGAAGACTTCTAACCACTAAGATTCTGTTGGAGAGGGGACGTTAAAGAGATTGACTAATTTTTTTTTTCTTCCTTAACTTTCTAGACAAAAACCATTAGAGTTTAGCCTAAGAATTAGCTGTTTACCTAGGTTCATAGCCTTGTATTTGTACCTGTACTAATAAAAACACAAAAAGTAATTGAAAATAAACTCAATAGCCACATGATAGAGAAAAACAACTCCACATGCTATACGACGGGATTACACAAGCTGTGAATTTAAATATAACTAAGGGAATCATGTGCAAGTCAACGGCTCGTACACCTAGAGCATAAAGGATTTACATCCCCAAACCTTCAACTCAAACTAGTAAAAGGCAAATAGAGCGCCTAACCGTCTAGGTTACACATGTGGTTTGATTGTTGGCATAAGCGCACAATGGCATTGTAGAAAATCATGGTCATCTCTTGAAAAGACTAGGTCAATCTACTAGCTATGATCCCTCAAGATCAGCTAAGGACATTAAAATTGAATATTAAAATTAAAGTACACTGGAACCTATTCTAATGGATAATTATCAAGGAATTTAACCAAATCAAGCAATTTTACCAATTTGGAATTAATCAAGCACTTATTCTTTGATGGGTAATTCTAAATCCAATAAGCGAATTACCAAGATGGAATGAAATTCTTCAATCTAATCAAGTACCATTTTCTCAAGTTTTTTTTAATTAATTTAAGATCACTAAGAACACAATTATCAAATTTTAAGAGATTTCTTATACAGTGACCCGTTCTTAAGACCTGACACACTTAAGTTGATTCTAAGTTTTGCGGCATCCAATGTTGCCTTTCAATCCTTCACTAAATATCTAAATCTAGCGAGAAATGGTATTGTAGAAAATCATGGTCATCTCCTAAAAAGACTAGGTCAATCTACTAGCTATAATCCCTCAAGATCGGCTAAGCAAATTAAAATTGAATATTAAAATTAAAGTACACTGGAACCTATTCTAATGGATAATTATCAAGGAATTTAACCAAATCAAGTAATTTTACCAATTTGGAATTAATCAAGCACTTATTCTTTAATGGGTAATTCCAAATCCAATAATTGAATTATTAAGATGGAATGAAATTCTTCGATCTAATCAAGTACCATTTTCTCAAAGGTTTTTTTTAATTAATTTAAGATCATTAAGAGCACGATTATCAAATTTTTAGAGATTTCTTATACAGTGACTCGTTCTTAAGACCTGACACACTTAAGTTAAATCTAAGTTTTGCGACATCCAATGTTGCCTTTCAATCCTTCACTAAATATCTAAATCCAACGAGAAATTGTTCAAGTTTCCCACTAGGCAATTCAATCTCCAAGACTCATTAGAATCAACCTGACTTATTAGAAACACTTTCATATCAGCACAAACACTGATCCAATCATATGAATTCAACACAATTTCAAGACCGAGCTAAATTAAGATAAATTGTAAACTAATCTAGAAACACTTCAACTTGCTCTTAACTCTTTGTAATCAATCTATACTATAAGGCAACAGATAGACAGTAGATAGAGCCCCAAAAGTGCTTAGAAACGTGCCTTCTAAAGTAGAAAATTGGAAGCAAATTATAGAAACTGAGAAAAAGGTGAACAATTACACAAAACTAGCCTTAACGTGGCCTATGTCATGCAATAGATGTAGGTCATGTTGCCCAACAGAGATAGGTTGTGTTCATCGCTGCCTTGCTTATATTTTCCTTTTTTTTTTTGCAGCTTCATCCTAGAGTCTCCTAGACTCTTTTTTTCACACAGTTAGCCATATTAGGTGTGATTAGGCCTCTTTGGCTTCCACCTTTCATCAATTGAGACTCAAACTCATCATTTGTACTCATGAACCTTGGGATCACAAACTCATAATCTGCATAAACACACCGAAGACACAACACCCAAGTGTAAAGTAGAAAAGGGGGAATAAAACACTCAAAGATGGGCAATAGTCCCTTAAAATGGCAAGCTAACACCCATGAAAACCCTTACAAATGTGGCAATCATCATGGTTGGCTCACAAACTAATGCAAAGCAACTAAGCGACATGCTTTACATTAATATGTATGCTACTTTTACATGAACCCTTGATGTTATAATTCAACCAATATCAAACTATTTAGCTTAAGAACCACAGTTACATATGTATGCTCTCCTTATAACACATTCACAAAAGCGATTAAAAGACTATGGTAGAAGATCATTAAGGCGAGAGGGGACCTGACCCTCTTCTCCCCCAGATTTAGCCCAAAATCTATGAATGTTATCATAGTATGTGTGCTATATATTGACTAATTTTCACCCTCCCATAGTCCACGTCCTTTTCTTTTTTGTTTTCAATCAGTGCATGTTTGCTTATTAGTGGGTCACTCACTAAACAATAAACATAGGTGTATTAGAGATAGTACTTTATATTTGCAATGCTAATGATATTGTCTATCATGCTATTAAAACTTTGTTGAAAATTTTCTCCATTTCTTTATTTTAATGCTAGTGACTTCTCTTAATAATACCAACTCGAATTAAATGTCCACTCATAGTGAAAGTAGGTTAAGTTCCTAATGTAGGTAAATTTAATAAATAGTTTTTTTTGAAAAAAAAAATTTAAAAGAAGGCAATAGCCCATTAAGAGATTTATATGTAAGTTCCTTTTCTATCAAATCTTTACCACTGTAAGATATCATTAATTTATTTATGGTTTCTTTATGATTTAAATCTATGAAGTTCTACGCTGGTGAAATTTACAAGAGAAAATATTTTGTCAAATTTATCAAGTTTTGTCTATGATAACAATTTCTTCCCTAAGTTATTTTTTTATTTTTTTAAATTACATATACTATATTAATTATATATATATATATTTTGCTGTAGGCTTGTGAGATCTTACTAAACTTCTAAATTTGAAGATCAAAGGTAATGGTAGATTTGATTTTAATAATCTATCATAAGATACATTTTTAAAAATGATTGTCATGCTATCGTTATGAAACTTTTAGCTGTCAATTTTGTTTGCAAATGTTAATATGCCAATCGTATAATAGTTTTTGTATGTTAATTACAATTGTTTCAACATAGGATTGAACCTGAGCTTCTTTCTTGGAACTTAAGGAACTCGCATCACTGCTTGAGGATTTCTTGCAAAAGCCTCCAATGCTCAAGTTAGGGAATTCAGGAAAGAAATTAGAGAACAAAACACTATATTGCTTGTGTTTACCTACCTCTTGTGTTTTTCCATGATTTGTTTAGTAGTTTTCTTTGAGAAATTTAACTAGGATTATATATCTTTTCTATATAGATTTTACGCTCAAAAATCTTTACCTTGGCCTTGAATCATTAGGAGTTCTTTGTTAGATCTCGTACCCCTTCCACATGTCATGGATGGGTAGATGGTTTGGATTGGTTTAGGTTAAGCTTACTTTATGAGCCTTAACCCAATGCTCAACCGTGTTGGCTTTGTCTGATATCTGTTTTATTGCTATGGGCATTTATTGGACTTAAGTCTAGTATTCATGGACATTTTATCTAGCTGAATCATTTTTCCCTGGAGGTATGTGAGATTCTAACCTTGTAAGAGTGAACTTTTTGGCTAGACCTAGCCAGTTTACTTTCTAGAAATTTTATACCTTGACTTGTGAGCTTCCCATTTCCTAGACCTTGAGGGCTTTGTTAAGGTTAGTTTTACACCATGTATTGATCTAAACTCTTTACTATAGAGGCTTAGCCAAGTTATTTTCCAATAGATTTTTTTAATCCATTTTCTAGGGAAACTTCCCTAGCTGCATTTCAACATTATTTTTGAAACTCAAATGTTTGGCCAATTTCATTTGTTTTTCCGGGAGAAATTTTTGGCTTCCACAGAATACATCTGAAACCAATCTTAATTGACTGTCTCTCTACCTTCTCTCCGTTTCCCTATGCTAGTAATGATGATTGGTATAGCTTTCGGAGATTTCCTTATTGGACAAGCGTCCCTTATGATTTTCCCTCTAATTTTGAAAACTCTTACTACCCTAGTTTTCTCTATAAATTCAACTTTTCTGGGTTTAATTCTTAAGTAAGCTTTCAAACACTTTCTAGCTTCTCAAAGACTAATATCTTTCTTGATCCTTCCTAAAGTTTTTATAGACACCTTCTAGCCTCTTTCCAAGGTCTCAACCACATTCTTAATCAATGACTCACAACAATAAAGATTAGAGGTCCACTTGGACCCATCAAGGCCTCCCCATTCATTCCAATCGTTATAAGAGAAAGTTAACGAATAGTGGCACTTAGGACAACCTTAGAGAAATTTATACTAAAGAAAAGAGAAGGGGAAGCACAGGTCATCGGATTTGGATTGACATCGTCAACAATTTAGTGCCTTTTTGGCCTTGCTAAAAGGTAATGAACTTTATGATCACATAAGTCCAGCATTTGATGTGACTTATCTTACTTCAGGCCCTATTACATCTAAGTGAAATAGAACAAATTTATCCTAGCCCTTCCTCCTTTTCAAGGGGAGATTTTGATGACGTACTAGGGCATCCTTAAAGATGTCGCATCATTTATTAAGAAGAAAGGGCTGGGTCTAAGTTCAAATGAGCTGAACTTGGGTTCACTAAGGCCCCCATAGTTCTTATGGTTTTAGTTGATGTTACGCCTATTCCTCCCATATATCTTCTCCTCTTCCTACCCTATTTCTTCTTGCCTCTGCTTCACCCCAGAAGTTGCCTCCCTAGGGGTTGCCTTTATTCAAGGTGAGGCAAGAGCCTTTGTGTTGCCTACTAGATAAGGCACTAATGGAATGTAAGAAGATAGGCGGGAAGTCTTACTGGCTTCATCATGCCCTTGATTCGAGGGTTTTTATCAACATTAACCATTTAGAGATAGAACAAGCAGGGCTACTGGTGGTAATGATTCTAACAATGCTCATCCTATCTCAAACATGGACTATAGTTTCTCTCTTAGATGATAAGTCTTCTTTTTCTTCTAGCCATATTTTTGGCCCCTGTAGCCCTAGAGGAAGTATTCATCCTAGGGCTGGAGATGATCTTGATGAGGCTTAGGAAAAGATTAATAGGCTTAGGCTACAAGCAGATGAGAGAATGTCGTATGAAGATCAAGTGAGAAGGATGACAAAGACAGTATATGCCCGACTTCTACATGAGGAGAAAGAAAAAGAACTTAGTCTATTACATTCAAAGTTAATGTTAAATGAAGGAGATCTTTCTTTATGGCTCCGCATCTCCTAGCAAATAAGTGATTCCCCTCAGTCCTTTGACGAATGTAGAGTGCCAAAGGTACTTTAGTTGCAAAAGGTCCTCGCTTCTTTGGTTTCTTTGTATTGTACTCTTTTTATATGTAATCTAAATGTAAGGAAATTATGTAATAAGTGATGAATCCTTTTTCCTTTTTGCGATTCCTATGTGCATTTAATTTTAGTGTTTGTTTTATTATTTTCATAATATTCCCTTATTTCCCAAACTTAAATTACTCAAATGGGAATTTCTTAGGGTTTCTCATTATAAATGGAGGACTCTAAGGAATTTCCATTTAAAAGCCAACACATCTCACAAATTCACATTGAAATATCGAGTTTCTTATTCTTACCTTCAATTTCTGTGAGAAATGTCTCTTTCTCAAGCTACCACACTTAGAATCTAACAGAGCCTCTACCCCTTCCCCTAATGGCGATTTTGTATGTCTTTGTTCTTAATTTTACATAGGTTGAAATGTTTCTTTCTGTTGATGGGAAGAACCTAAGTTTTAATATTTATAACCCTAAGTGCAAGGGTTATCTTCAAGTACTTGGGGTGTCATCCACTGGGAATTGGGTTTCAAGAACCGGGATTAGCTCAAGTATTTCAAGCTAGGCTAAGTGAAAAGAAAAGAAAGATAAGCTAAGGTAATCTAACAAACACAAAAGAAGAGGCTTAGAGTTATGATTTGGCCAATTGAAGAACCTAGTAGTCAAGACAGGTTTTAACCTACCTAACCTATACCGACAACTACAAATGGTTGATTACACCATCAAAGACCACCAAAGCACTCTCTCAAGGGTTATGAGCTAGTCAAATTAGTCTAACCACCTATTTTTACGGGGTTAGCCTAATTAGACTACAAGATTAGCAACCTTCGGACGTGGCTAGGATTGAGACTATTTTCATGTCCAAATCCTGGCTATTGTCTCCCCCACAATAGGTAATTGTTCTCACCTCTCGGCATAAGTCAACCTCCCAAAAACATGGATGAAAGCTCTCTCAAGCATTTCATCGACATTTGGCGAGCATGAGAGAAAACTCTAATTTGAAAGCATAAATTGGGTGTGATTAGGCCTAATCTAATAATTAGTCATCAAGAGGCTAACCACAATCCAAGCCAACAAAAACTAGGTACTAATCATCATATAATTAGAAATAAACCCGAAATAAACAACGTTAACAACTAAACTAATCAAACATGAAATGGAGAAATAAACCTAGTCTAACTTGGATTAAAACAACTACTAAACACAAAATCACAATAAAAACTAAACATTGAAACTAAATATAATCTAAACTAACATGCTCAAATGAAAGAAGCAAGAACAAAGTATGAAATAGAGAGAGAGAGAGAGAGAGAGAGAGAGAGAGAGAGAGAGAGAGAGAGAGAGGAGAAAACTTATTCTTGAATAACTTGAATAAAAATTCACAAGCTTGAATCCAAAACAAGCAAAATACAATTCTAATCTCCTAGTTTATTACCTCCTAATGGGGTTTTTAGTGGCTAACCTAAACTAAAACCTAGCTCTCAAACCTCCTCGAAAGGTTCTCCAAATCAATTGAGAAGCCCCCCTTTTATAAACCGATAAGGAGGCACGATAAAGGGGTGTGGTGGCGGCCGACCGTCGCCACCCCCTGGAAGCTAAGGTGGCTTCACTATAAGGGGCCACAACGGCCGTCGCCTGGACAACAGGCACCTGTCGCGGCCCCTTCTTTCTTGGGTCCTTCACCTTCTTGCTCCTTCCTTGCTCCTTCTCAGCTTTATTTGCGACACTTACTCGATTGAACTCATTACCTATAAAAGTAAACAAAACAAGTAAAAATCCTAAAGATTATATTATTATACGAGCCAAAAATTTGGTGGTAGAGTCATGTAAAATACGACAATTTAGTATCTAACAAATACCCCCATGCTTATCTTTTGCTCGTCCTTGAGAAAAACAAAAGAAAAACTAACCTAGGAGCCTAACTCATTTTTGTATGAATAAGGTTGTATTTAGCATATGCAACAAGCCCTTTCAACCCCTTGATTCCCCCAAGTGGATAAGTGAGGTCTTATGAAGGTTTGGAGAAGACATACCAATAAAATCTTTGAAATATTTTTGGATTTTTTCAAAAGCAAAACATATATACAAGGCAAAGGGAAAAATATGTACACATCTAGATCGATTCTATCACCCTAACAACCTAGCTACTAAGCCATATACAAGCAAAACATCTATGTAAAACACACATAGGCTGTATATGCATTCCGACTCTCATTTTTCATCCCACACAGCACAATGGCATAATTTGTACACCTTAGTGTTCTATGCAAATTGTATTGACTCTAGTGCTAAGCTAAAACCAGGCCAAAGGTCAATTTCACTTGGCTAATGGACTTCCTTTATTTGGTCTCATTTTTGTTCTTTTTTTTCTTTCATTTCTTCTTTGTTTTTCCACTTGTCTCCTGGCGCTTCTTGGCCGGGTGGGTAGTTCTTGGCTTATTAGGCCTTAAACTCCTGGAAGAAGAACTTAGCATATATTTGGACTTCTTCCCTATTTAAGGGTTTTTATTTGGATGTGCAAAGCACTTATTTAAGCCCAAATAGAGGTGCTAGAGTTAAACTTACCTTTATACTCTTTTTTTCTCTTTTTTTCTTTTTCTCATTTTGGTGAGAAAGCCAGAAGTCAATTAACCAAGTAGAATATCCCTAAACTCAAATTTCAGTAACTAACACCAAATGTCAATGGTCAAGTGTACAACGTAGGCATCAAGCTGCACATGTGAATGAGGATATTATGAAAAACCAAAGACTACATTGTAGATAAGTGTTCCATCATGCATATTGGACCTGTATATAAGCTAGCAACCAAGCTATTAAAGATCAAAAACCAATTAAAAAGGAGGAAGAGTTCACCAATGTAATGCCCCCTAATTAAGCATATTTCACTGTTTGCAATTACTATTCTGATTCTCTCAATTACAACTGATGAACCCAATGACTGAGGCATCACTGCCGTCCTAAAAGGACAAGGCTTGCTGTAAGTGTGCTAGAGATAACATAGTTAGGCGTAACTTCAATGATATGCATTCACCAATTAACCAACATAAGGTTTATCCACTACAGTAAGGCAATTCACCACAGAGCTTACACCTCCATATACTGAGGATTACAAAATGCGGCTCCAAAGTAAGCATGATCTATATCACTGTTGATTCATCTAAGTTTTCCTTACTTACTTATTCTCTTCGGTTAACTCGCTAGCATGCTTTTTAGCTAACTTGCTAGCATGAGGGTAATTCACTAGGCATTTGCCTAAAACAAAACATGAAAATATTTCGAACTATGAGCCAAAGCTCAATACATGCATTCCTGTATTGTTAAATGATCGGTGCATAAATTGGTTGGACGCCCGCTTTGCAATTCATTTTAAGTCAAAACAGTGAATGAGATGAATGTAAACTGCAATTACTGGTTATTATTTGATAGTGCACCCCCTTGGTACCGTTATGATTTATGGATAGATTTACACCTGTCAAGCCGATTGGGGAATCTGGCCTGAAGCCACACGGGTAACTAAAGGGCAACGCCCTGTAATTGATAACTGATGGGTCACTAATTATGTGAAAAATCACTGATTAAATTAATTTGTTAATGTACTTACCAAAACATTATATAATTTTGATAAATACATGCTGATTTCTAAAGATTCAAGTAATGAACGTACCTGAAGTGTTTAAAATGCAATCTCACTTAATAATACTTATGCACAATAGGAAATGATAGACTAGGCCCTGATTTCTGTTTAAGAAATATAATTATAGGTATATGTAATTAATAAATAATATTGACTTTTATAATTTGTGATTGTAATAGAAATTCATTAAAAGGCATCCATAACTCAAATAATTCAATAGAAGATAAGTTCTACCAACATGATTTGAAAACTAAATGAATTAGGGTAATTTAACTCAAAGTGAAATAATGTTAGAGTAAAACTGATCAAGGTAGAATAATTGAAATCATAAAAGAAAGACTTTGATGGGTATAATTGATCACAGATTTTTGATGTTTCTGAGATTGGTAGCAAATGTTTGAGGGCAATTGGAGCAGTGGTAGGTTCAGAATAACTTTAAACACACTTGTTTGGACCGACAAAGATTGATCTTGATTTATCAATCTCCCCACTTCTTCAATTTCATTGCACATACCATATAGCTCAGTTTTCCAACCAAAATAAGCTTCTAAGTACAATCAAAGTTGTTACTGATTCAAGGTCCACCTTAGGGAATTCATAACTTTCACCTTCGACCTCCAATTGAGCTACAAGACCCCAATATGAAAAGATCAAGAAGTCCCACGATACTTTTATTTATAGTGCAAAACCCAACTACCACAACACGGTTTTTAAAATTGGGCTTAATTACAACTGTGCACAGCTTAGGTCCATCCTGCGCAGTCTTAGAAAAATAGCCATAACTTTTTCCACAAAATTCAAAATGAGGTGATTCAAAAGGCATTTGAAATATAACTCATTGGTCTATCTAACCAACAAAAACCATAATTTTTTGACTATCCAAACAATACCAATTTGCTCATAAACAGACCCCTATTTTCAGTCTGTCCACAACCTACTGTTTATGCTTTCACCCCTTGTTTTCCATATGATTTCCCTCTGAAATCAGTCCTTAAGATCAGTAAACCATACTTGATTCTTCTCATCATCTTACATAACTATTTTACCTCAAAATACTCCATAATTGTCTTTATATATGTCCTTCAATTCCTCTCTTTACAAAAACACTCCAAACACACACATAACCACCTTTGCTTCAATTCCTCTCTTTACAAAAACACTCCAAACACACACATAACCACCTTTGCTTGCATAAATGAGCAAATGAGCCCCTTTTAAATCAATTGGAAAAATTTCCATAATTCATCCCTTTATGCAAAAATCACACAAAATCATTTTTTTAAAGTCAAAGAACACATGAAAGGTTCATTTTGCATCAAAATATAATCAAACAACATGCTTGACGCCAAAACATTTCAAACCATGCAATACTTACCAAAACCCTAGCTTGTAACCAACTTACTTCCTCTTTATCTCATCCAAAATCACCAAAAACACCCTCATAAACATTATTAGAAATTAAAACCACTAAATCAAACACAAACAATCCAAGAAAAATATACTTCCAATCTTAAGCTTGCATGATCATGAATAACCCTAAACCTTAGCATGCTCCAAACTTAATCAACAATTAAAAAATCAAAATAACTCTTAATTCCATCCAAAGAACATGATCCAAACTCAAATCACATAAAGAAAAATCAAAATGAAAAAGATCCAAAGAGATAAAGTTAGCATTGCTTACTTGAGCTTGAAAAAGAGGGAGAAAGAAGAGAGATGTGCGTGTGTGTTTTGCTTGGCTAGAAATGAACTAAAATCGCTTGGTTAGCTTTTAACCTCCTATAAAGTGGCTTTTTTCTAATCAAAGTTTAGTGCAAATGATGGTAATTAACTTAATTTAATTTGTACTAAAATTTTCTGGGCACAATTTGAGCCCAAAATGAATTGGGCCGAAATCCGGGCCCAAATGAATTGTGTCAAACTAAATGAATTTAGGGCCAAATATTGCACGGCTAAAAATTAAATCTTTATGACATTATGGAAGATAATTTATTACTAAATCATATTTACTGATGCCTAATATCGATTCATCCGAAATTGTTACGTAAATGAAAATCGAATTGTAAAGTGGGGTCCAAAAGGAATTCTTTGAACCTAGATGATTAGATGAGATAAATAAATGTGGAAAATTAATAACATGGCTTAAATAAATAAATAAATAAAATTTAGGGTTGGGCTATTACAACCAAAGCCAAAAATAAAAACTGTACAAAAATTGAAAGATTTTTGCCAAAATATGCACAAAAGGTTATATGACTTCTTACCCCCAAACCTAAATCTCGCAATGTTCTCATTGGGAGCTGAGGAGTCATAACAACCACAAAAATGCACAAAACACAGAACAAAACAAAACAAAACACATAAGAACACTAAACAAACACGCATATACATAAGCTAACACACTCATCCAAAAACATAATCTCACCTAATTGCCAACAAAACTACCAACATATACAAAACCAACACCACCAATAATGAATATATGCAAATCCATCAACACCACCAATAACAAAACACAACTATGCACAAAAGACTCACAAAGGTGATCATAGCCATCAATTGGCTTCATAACATTCCAAGTTTCACGTCAATAGTGATCAGCAATAACAACATAACCTAATATCCACAACTAAACAAAAAGAAAAAGAAAGAAAATAAAAATAAAGGAGAAGAGTTAGAACAATTATACTAGTTTGAGTACTGATTGTACTTGAAATATGCCTCTCCAAGATGGTGCCATGGAGGCTTGAGGACATCTGCCACTCCTCATCACTCTAGAGTCGAGTCTTCAACTCGGATGGGGTCAAAGCTTGTAAGAGCTTATTATATGCTACTGCATGCATCTCAGAGTCATGTAAGTAAGAAAACATCAATAAAAAGAAGCAGAGGTAGCTAGTGTCCTTCCAAAGAAGAATCGAAAAAATGATCAAAGAAAGGGGTCCATTCAATTTTCCTACGCATGTCCACTAGGTGTGCACAATAAGGATCAAAGAAGAAATTATACCCTCTAATGTCACATAGGGACTTGTAAAATGCATGAAAATGAGAGGGGTTGGTGGCAAGCAAGGAGGATGAAATAGGGACTAAGTTAAGTCTCTCTGTGTAAATAGGGTCTATATGCTCAGTGTTAGGAGCGGCACCAACCACCATACCATCTCCTCTCAACTCCTCAAAAGGAGCCTCCTCAAGAAATGGCTTAACCAAAATAGGTTCTCCTAACCAATCAAGCAAATCATCCTTAACAAAACTAGCATCACTTTTAGAAGACTCACCCATCTCTAACCCCATGCACTAAGCTAAAGGGAGGAAATAAGCAAGTAAGGTCAAGTCACCAATGATAACATCTCTAGGTGTCCTAGACAAAGATGAAGTAACAAATAGTGGAGAAATTAAGAGAGGGTCAATCGCTTCGTCTAGGCCAGCCAAAGGTGTATGAACCATAAAATTGGCCTCTAGAGGCAGAGAAGACTCATAATCATTATAGAGACTAACCTCAAGTTTAGGGGAAGACAAACTAGGGTCGGTCTCATAAAACAGGCCACACTCCCTCATCTCACTAACAAAACACTCATGTCGCTCCTTCATTGTTCCTATGACGTCATTAAGTTTAGCATAACATTCATCAGAAATGTTATAATAGGGACAAGAATTTACGTCATGCTCAAAAGATTGGCAATTAGAGCACACAATATAAGGGTAAGAGGAATGGTGATGATAAGAGTCCCATGGAGATTGAGCGTGCAAATAATAGGGAAGTGGGAATGGCATACAAAGGACTCACTAGCACACTCATGTTGCCATTGATACCCAGCTAAAGACTCAAGCAAGTCCCACATATCATCAACATCAAAAGAGCAAAAGCCACCATAACATATGGACTTGAGTGTGGCTCGGGTCTCATATGTTATCCCCTTAAGCACAACATTGCATATTTACCATTTTTTGTATGTGAAATGCACACATTGAGCACGATAATAATTTAATCTAGACAGATATTGGCAAAAGGTTCATGCTCAAATTGAGGTAAATAGAAAATAGCCATTTTGATTTTCTTTTTTTCAAAAAAATTTTGATTTTTAATTTTTTTTAGATTTTAAAGGTTTTGCCTCCATTACTCAAGTAAAGCCTGATGTTGAAAAATGCCAACTTCCCTACAATGGTGCCGAAAGCTTGATGGGAAGATTTTAAGTTTTACTATATATAACCTCAAGTACAAGGTTTATTGTTGAGTATTCGGGGTATCATCCACTGGAAGTTGGGTTTCAAGTACCGGGATTAGCTCAAGTCTTTCAAGCTAGGCTAAGTAAAAAGGAAAGAAAGATAAGTTAAATTAAGCTAACAAACACAAAAGAAGAGGCTCAGAGTTATGATTTGGCTAATTGACAAACCTAGTAATCAAGATGAGTCCTAACCTACCTAGCCTATATCAACAACTAGAGAAGGTCGATCGCACCATTGAAGAGCACCCAAGCCCTCTCTTAAGGGTCATGAGCTAGTTTAATTAGGGTAATGATAGGCCCGCAAGCGCACGGTGGCATTGTAGCAAATCACGGCCGATCCTACAGAGACTAGGTTGATCTATCGGGTTATATTCCCCAAAGATATGCTAAGCGAATTCAAGTTTGATATTGAAACTAAATTAACCTAGTATCTAATCAAATGGATGATCAATCAAGGAATTTAATCGAACCAAGTAATTTTCCAACTCAAAAATTAATCAAGCACATTTTCTTTAGATGGGTAATTCTAAAACCGATAATTGAGTTATCAAGCCCCTCTTTCAAGGCAGAATGAAACTCTTAAATCTAATCAACTACTATTTCTCAAGGATTTTTGATTAATCTAAGATCACCAAGAATGTGATTATTAAACCTAGGGGTTTCTTAAACGGTGAGTCTTTCTCAAGATCACACCCACTTAAGTTGAATCTTAGTTTTCTAACATTCTAGTGTCACCTTTCAGTTTTTCACCAAATGTCTAAAACAAGGAAGAAATTGATCAAGTTTCCTATTCGCAGATCAACATTTAAGATTCAATAGAATAAACCCAACAAATCCAAAGCACTTTAGGTCAAAATAAGAATTGGTTCAATCACAACAACTCAATTAATTCCAAGATTAACAATCCAAAACACAACATACAAATCAACAATAATCTAAAAGCATAAAGATCTAAAGAAAAGAGAAGATAAGGGAGAGGAATTGCTCAGCCAATATGCGCCTAAACCGTCATTGCAAACCCAATCCGAAATCCTTGCAATCTTCACCTTCAGCTTGCTCTTCCTCTAATCTAAGTCCTAATCTAAATGGAGTAGAGAGGAGTGTGAAGATGATGGATGATTGTCTTTCCGTTGCAAAAATGGCCCTATTTATAGGAAAACCCAATCAACCTCAGCTATACAATGTGGGAAAATGAATAGGCTAGCAGTTATGCTTCTACCACGGACCGTGGCATCCACCACGGGCAGATCGTGGCATTGGTTGGCTCGTTATTCTTATGTTCTTCCTCTATTCCACAGGCATAGCAACTTAGGGGAATCCATGATGAGTCAAAATACATCAAAATGAGGGTTAAATGCTGGGTTAAAATGGCCTAAAATCCTACAAAACATATCAAGCAACCATACTCAAGCATAAAATAGGAAAAAGAGTATAAGCTATAACATGAAGCATATAATTTTCCCTAAAAGTGGAGGAAAATGACTCCAAAATAATATGTACGCTAAGTACTTATCAAATTCCCCAATACTTAAACTGTTGCTTGTCTGCAAGAAAACACTAGATAAAACCGACAAGGGGAAATGCATATATGACTCAAAAGCATAACAACCCCCTTAAAATAGGTAAGTCATAACATATCACAAGCAATAATGCCAATCAACGGCAACCCAAAATAGTGCGTAAAACATTATAGAATTAGGAGAAGGAGAAGATTTTCGAGGAAGTATGAGACCATAAGATCGGTATCAAACTTGATCACCCCTAAAAAACCACAAAGTATATCATGTGAGCACATGAAATTGAATAGAGCCAATTCGATTGGTAGAACCTCAATTTTGGGAAATGTGAATCACTGTCGCTCATGTGTTTAAAATATCACATAGGTTCACTCAAGACTTATTCCAAAGATGCAATCTACCATAGACTTACAAAGACTCTCAAATTCTTCACCACTAGAATGCAATGTGCATAAGACAATCAAGAGGACTTTTTAACAGTTGTAAAGTGGGTTAGAACGGTTAAGGAAAAGGATTATGGACAAATGTATTTGGCAATGTAGAGCTATTTAGCCAAGTGACTAGGGAGCAACCAACCAAAACACCAAGTAACTATGAAGTTCACCAACACTCTAAATCCCAACAACATGATGAACATACCCCAATGAATCAAATAGAAAATGAGTTGACAAAGAAGAAATATAAGCTATTTACATATCCAATGCCAAACACTTATTCATTCTTTTTCCTTTGTTTTTTTGTTTTCTGTTTCTCCTCTTTTTTTCCTTGCTTTTGTTTACATGATTTTTTTTTCTTTTTTCTTTTTTTCTTTATATTTTGGAAAATGAAATAAGAATTTCAATTATTGAAAGACATAGGTTCACCAATTGTCAACTCACAACCTAATACATATATATACAACCTAAACAAGAGGGAACCAAAGCAAAGGCTCAATATCATCAATCTCTCAACAATCCAACATACCAAAGCCACCTTAAACTTAATGATTCCCAGAACCACCCACTATATACTTGAAGTGATGCTTCAAAGACTTGGCTTAAAGGTAGGAATAGATGTTTAACCAAGGGCTAATATGAAGGGATCACAACAAAGAAAGATATAAGCTCAAAGGGGCTAACAAAGGGGAATAAATATGTAATACAAGGGTGGGCTATTTGGCTATGTGGCTAAAATGACCAAAGAAAGAAATGCCTCTATCATATCATCAACTATGCACATGCTAATATGGTTTTGAAGAAGAATCTAGGCAAGTTCTAGAGATGCAACATGGAAGAGTCATACAAATAAAAGAAATATGAGACTAAATATAATGAATTAGTCCAAATAAGGCTCAAAATCTCATGGGATATCTACCAAACTCTCATTAAGCTCATAAAATGACTCAATGTACAAACATTAGTGCTAAAAACTCTAGGGGATAACAAAGTCCTCAATCAAGGCAAGGGTCAAAATAAAAATATTTACAAAACCTTCAAAAATTTTAACACTAAAAGGGATTACACATAAAAAGTTACTCAAACTCATAAAAGCTAACATGCCTAATGAAAAGTATCACTAGAGGTTATCCACACCAACCCTATATGCAATCCTATATGCAGTCTAAAAATCAACTGAATGCAAATTACTAATGCAAACAAAAAGAAACCTAAAACTATATGCTCTAGCATGTATGCAAACTGAAAACAAAAAATGGAAAACATGAAGCTACCCTTCCCCCATACTTAGATAAAGCGTTATTATTCAAAGTAAGGAAACTTAGAGAAGGAAAACAAAAGAAAACAATCTCACCAGGTTAGATGCAAAGTGCACCTAAGCTATGCGGCCTCGTAATAATTGAGGTACATGAAGCATCAGACACTCCATCACGATTTCAAGACTCGGCTTATGATAGCAGATGCCGTTAAAGCACGCAGGACCTTATCAAACTCCTAGGACCACAATTTAGAAAATAAAAGGTGAGAGGTAATAACCAAAATTGTTCCAAAGACATTAAACATCCTCTTAACCTTATCAATGGCCTTAGAAAAATCATAGAAAGGATTAGCAAATGTAGTTCATGTGATTTTCTTGCACAAGTCTCCTATGCATACACAATAAGGGTTAATGGAGGGATCACACCCTCTACAGTAACCTAGGGACACAAAATTATTAGCATTCCAACCAAGCACATCAAACACGTTATTCTCATAGCCTAAATCATTATTAGCATTAAAAATCATAGGATAATCAATGGCTACATCGATATAATACTCGGGGGAAGTAGAGGGTAATAAGCACATAGGTGAAACGTAGAAATGATAAACGAGATTAGGGAGAACATTATTATCAAAACCAAGGCTAGGAGACTTCTCATGCATAAATACATCACATAACCCCTCTAAGGGCACTTTAACTAGATCGTGCACCTTATCAAAAGCATCTTCTGACTCAAAATATCCATCAATAATGCTAAACCTAGAAACTACCCTAAAGGCTCACCCACCTCGAGCCCCGTGCACTGAGTTAAAAGAAAGGATGAGTCAGGTAAGGTTAGGACAACATCAGTATTGTCCCAGGGTGATACAAAATCAGGTTGAGCATATCATGCATAATAAGGATACAAATTACTTTCATGGTCAGAAGAATTACACAAATCACACCAAAAAGGAGCATAATAAGATCTAGCATAGAATGTACAAGGATTAAGAAATGAATATCTAAAAACACGACTAGCATTCTCAAACTCAAATGAATCCTAAGAATCCACTCAACCAAATACAATGCATCATCAACATTTTTACCATGAAAATTCCAATAACCTAAAAGCGTTCAGGTTTCACTATGCACCCACTCATCAACAATGGCCAATATTTTCCATTTACCAATACAATAACCACATTGAGTAAGAAAAGTATTTAAACGCTTAAAATATCTCCAAAATAACTCATGCTCGAATTGGGAAAAATGGAAAATTGCCATTGTTTTTTTTTTTTCCCTTCAAATTTTTTTATCTCTTTTTTTAATTTTCAAATTTTTTTGGTTTTTTCTTTTCAACGAAAAACAAAAAGCTTAGTCAAACCTATCAAGAAAACCCCAATATCCAACACTAGTCCCCGATAATGGTGCCAAAAACTTGATAGTCCATTAGCGCACGGTGGCATTGTAGCAAATTAAGGTTGATCCTACAGAGACTAGGTTCATCTATCGGGTCATATTCCCTTAAGATATGCTAAGCAAATCCAAGTTTGATATTGAAACTAAATTAACTTAGTATCTAATCTAATAGATAATCAATCAAGGAATTTAATCGAAGCAAGTAATTTTCCAACCTAAAAATTAATCAAGCACATCTTCTTTAGATGGGTAATTTCAAAACCGATAATCAAATTATCAAACCCTTCTTTCAAGACAGAATGAAATTCTTGAATCTAATCAACTACTATTTCTCAAGGATTTTTGATTAATCTAAGATCATTAAGAACGTGATTATCAAATCTAGGGTTTTCTTAAACGGTGAGTCTTTTTCAAGATCACACCCACTTAAGTCAAATCTTAGTTTTCTAATATTCTAGTGTCACCTTTCGATTTTTCACCAAGTGTCTAAAACAAGGAAGAAATTGACCAAGTTTCCTATTCACAAATCAACATCTAAGATTCCATAGAATAAACCCAACAAATCCAAAGCACTTTAGATCAAAATAAGAATTGGTTCAATGACAACAACTCAACTTAATTCCAAGATTAATAATCCAAAACACAACATGCAAATCAAAAATAATCTGAAAGTATAAAGATCTAAAGAAAAGAGAAGATAAGGAAGAGGAATTGCTCAGCCGATGTGCGCTGAACCGTCGTTGTAAACCCGATCTGGAATCCTTGTAATCTTCACCTTCAACTTGCTCTTCCTCTAATCTAAGTCCTAATCTAAGTAGAGTGGAATAGAGCATGGAGATAAAGGATGATTGTCTTTCTATTGTGAAAATGACCCTATTTATAGGAAAATCCAATCAACCTCAGTCACACGATAAGGGAAACCGAACGGGCTGGCAGTTATGTTTCCACCATAGATCGTGGCATCCACCACGGGTAGACCATGGTGCTAGCTGGCTCTTCATTCTTCTGTTCTTCCTCTCTTCCACGGGCATAACGACTTAGGGGCATTTGTGGTCTGATGAGGTTCAAATGCTGGGGTCAAAATGGCCTAAAATCCTACAAAACATATCAAACAACCATACCCAAGCATAAAACGGGAAAAAGAGTATAAACTATAACATAAAGTATATAATTTTCCCAAAAAGTGGAGCAAAATGACCCTAAAATAATATATATGTTAAGCACTTATCAGCTGACCACCTATTTTTAGGGGGTTAGCCTAATTAGACCATGAGATTAGCAACCCTTAGAACTAGTTAGGATCAGGACTATTTTTATATCCAAATCCCAGCTATTCCCTTCCCAGACTAGCTAATTGACCTTACTTATCAGAATAAGTCAGTCTCCCAAAAATGTGAATGAAAGCTCTCTCAAGCATTTCATCGAATATTTGGTAGACATGAGAGAAAACTCTAAGTTAAAAGCATAAATTACGTGTGATTAGGCCTAACCCAAGACTAATTAGCCATCAAAAGGCTAATCACAATCCAATCTGACCAAAACTAGCTACTAATCATCACATAATTATAATTAAACCCAAAATAAACAAAGGTAACAACTAAACTAATCAAGCATGAAATGGAGAAGTAAACCTAGTCTAACTTGGATTAAGACAACTACTAAACATAAAATCACAATAAAAACTAACCATTTAAACTAAATACAATCTAAACTAACATGCTCAAATGAAAGAAGCAAGAGTAAAATATGAAATAAATAAATAAATATATATATATATATATATATATATATATAGAGAGAGAGAGAGAGAGAGAGAGAGGGGGGGAGAGAGAAGAGAAACTTATTCTTGAGTAAAAATCTACAAGCTTAAATAGAAAATAACAAAAATACAAATCCTAATCTCCTAGTTAATTACCCCTTAATGGGGGTTTTAGTGGCTAACCTAAACTAAAACCTAGCTCTCAAACCTGCCCAAAAAGCTCTCCAAATCACCCTAGAAGCTTTCCTTTATAAACTAATAAAGAGGAACAATAAAGAGGTCCCTGCAGCGATAAGCGTCGCCACCCCCAGGAAGCTAAGGTGGATTCGCTGCAGGGGCCATGACGCTTGTCGCTTGCACGACAAACACCCATGGTGGCCCCTTCTTTTCTGGCTCCTTCATCTTCTTGCTCGTCCTCGGCCCTTTTGCGGTGCTTGCTCGATTGAACTTATTACGTACAAAAGTAAACAAAACAAGTAAAAATCCTAAACATTATATTATTATACGCGCCAAAAATTAGGTGGTACCTAACATTTGTCACTTTTGCTTTTGAGATTAGAACCTTAGAACCTTATTTCTGGGGTTTTCTCATTGAAAATTTCTTCAGGTTTGGGATATTTGATTAAGAAATGGGAACTGGTTTCCCTTTGGAATTGAAACTAATCACTGGATTTGTTTCAAAGCTTGGTGATGGAGATTTTTGTCCTCAAAATTTCTCTGGCTATGCCCCTCCACCATTGTGTGAAATCTAAGATTTCTTATGCAGCCTCTCATGGGTGTGCCCCTTTGTTAACATCCCTAGTGGAATAACCTAGTGTCCAGGGGCACTTAACGGAATATATCTTCTAGATTAGGCTTCAGATACCCCTATCCTTCATCCTATGGAAGTAAACTAGGGTGTGGAACAACCTCACGTCCCTAGCATTATGAAACATAACTCCCTTTCTTTTGTCTTAGAAGATCTAGGGATGATTAGACCCACATCTCCCTTCGTTTGTGTTGTTGTTGCCCCGTAGTTGGGTCCTATTCCTTTGAACTTCATTAGGAGAACTATGGTTACGGGATTTGTGTGTCCTTTGTGGGAGTAGGTTAAAGAACATAAGGGGTACACATCAACCTCCAACACTTTTCCAGCTTCTTTCCCAGTTTCTCTTCCCAATGCCTTGCCAAAAATCCTACAATATGTTAGCATATGTAAAGGAAAATTTGGGTTTAATACTAAATTTCTATTGAGAAGACAAAGGTTAAGGCCCCATTCATTAAGATGTTCCACTAGAATAAGAATTCGATAGCATATGAAGATGATTTAGAAGCCCTAGGTGCTAAGGACAGGAAAACTATACTGTAACAAGAATTTTCTAATGATTTTGATTTAGGTTAGTGTCTCAAGTCTTACAATCTTATATGTTTGCTTTTGAAAAATTGTAATGTACACTGCCTTTTTTATATAGGGTTTAGCATACTTATTTTACATATGCTTTTTCCCCCTTCATGAAGTGTAAAAGGTTATGGTCTGGGATTTTGTATGAATTTTGAGTGAAAATTTCATCTTTTATGTGGTGTTTGATTTTCTCTAGTTAAGTTGAACATTCCCCCTTTATTGCCCTAACTTTATTTTGCTAAAATTTTAGAATTCAAGTTTTTATCTATAACTGCTATTTAGCTTCTCTCACTTCTTTTAAAAAAGAGTTTCATCTGGTAGACATTTAAACTTCAAATCAAACTTCTAGCATTTAACCCCATGTTCCTTATTTCATTAAACTTTGCCCTAATTTCTCAAATCTTTCTCTCAATATAGGAAATGGCTATCGAATTCTTCAAGAAGTACATGCAAGAGTATCGTAATTTATAGGAGGGCATTCCAAAGGCATCTTATAGTTAGGAAAGGCCTTATGGTTGCCTTAGCCATGAATTTGAGGAACTTTATAGCTTACACATAGATGATTACCAAATGCATTGTGTTAAAAGATTTAAAAGCAAGAAGGTTGCCATGAAATTGACATTTACACCTATGGCTTCGATAGTTGCCTTTCTAAGCTTAATACTTCCATGTTAGAACCTCTCAAGGGGTTTTATGCTGATATCAGTGAGCATTTTAAGTTCAAATTGAGGCTTCCTCTTCATTCCTTCATCACATGCTTATCGGAATTATATGGGATCTCCTCTTATTATTTCACTCCCAATTCATTTCCTCTGAATATTTTTGTCTTATCCACAATAAAAAATCTCATTTGGATAAATTTGTCCAAGCCCATAGGTTTTAGTGTACCCCTAATGGTTACAACATTCAGCCTATAAGCAAGGAAGTATACTCGCTAACAAGCCCTTGGGAATTAGAGGTTAGAGGGTTGATGTGAAAGATGTTCACAAAAAGTGGGATGTTCGCCCTATGAGCAAGAAAAGTCATATGTACAAGATTTACCTAGGGAAAGCCAAGGACAAATTTCCTCTTAGATTGGAGAAAATTCAAGACAAGATAACCATTTAAAGGCCACACATTATTGATCTCAAAGAAAAATGGGTTGTCAAAATGTTAAGTCGTTTATGAATCTTAGGGAACCTCCTTGTATTCCTATGTGTTTTTAGGCTTTAATCTATATCTCATTTTAATATCTTTTTTTTTTCCTTTGAAGTATGAGCTTACAATAGAACTCCTTAATGGGTAGAAAGCTAAGCCTTTTATGGGTGAATCCCCTCCCATTAATAAGGAATGCCTGGAGAGGCTCATGAAAAAGAAAGAGGTTAAACTTCACCAAATCATGAAGAGTAAGAGAGCCTTATTATTGAAAATAAAGAGGAACTTAGTCTCAGTCGTACCCAACTTAGTGAAGATAAACTTATAGCTGAACATCGTATTCATGCTAAGGAAATGAGTACCATTGATAGCATCCCTCTAGGGGAGAAGGAAAGAGTCCTTTAGGCTCCAAAAGAAAGTTAGTTGCTAATAAGGCTTATACTTCATCTAGTGATAATGGAGGGAATCCCTATCCTGAGGTGGAGATTTTATCTCCTGTCATGCTTCAAATGTTCATACTGTTGCTAGAAGTCGAAGGCTCAACCTTTTACTCCTCTTTCTGAGTTGAGGTATCTGAGGGTAGAAAATGTCCTTTTGAGAGCCAAATTTGAAGAATTTAGGGAGGCTTTGAGGAAGGTCGAAGTTAAGAACACAACTTGAAGGATAAGCCGAACAAGTAGAGGGAAACTTCATGTTTCTACAGTGAGGATTTGACTAAAGCGTTACCTAGCCAATTCATAAAATTCAACTCAAAAATGTTCCATTACATATAAGGGAATTCATGAAGTTGCTCTGTTAACAAAACAAGAACCAAAGCACCTGGGTAGATGTAGTAAGGTCTTTCCCAGTTTGCTCCTAATGTCCTCGGGTGTTTTCCAACTACTTCCCTATATCTCAACACTAGATCACCCGTGTTTAGGGGTCAGTGGCTTACCCTTCATTGTAGGCCTTAGTGATTCCTCCCTTATAAAGTTTTGTTCTAACTACGGCTTCTTCCCTTAATTTGGGTGGTAAATCGAGGGTTTTCATCTATGGCTTTCATTATGTAATATCTCATACCCTTGTACCCTCATATTAGTTACATCAACTTCTACAAGTATCAGGACTTCTTCACTATGTGTCAAGATGAAGGGTGTATGACTAGTGAAAGTCTTAACAGTCATCCTCAAGGACTAGAGGATGCCGAGTAATTCATCTACCCAGGTTTCTTTAGATCCCTTAACTTTTTCTTTGAGACCTAGACTATTAGTTTATTAGCTGATTCTTCTTGTCTATTAGCTTGAGGTCTGGCGACTAAAGTACATAAATAGTGGTTCCTTTTCCCTTACAATATTCCTAAGTTTCCTCCTAATGACTTGCCTATCGTTATCAACTATGATGCACCTAGGAAAACCATACCTTGTAATCACATCTTTTCACATAAATTGTGCTGCTTTCTATTCTTGATTGTTGTTATTGGTTCAGATTCCACCCATTTAGCGAAGGAGTCTACTACTATAAATAAGAACTTCCTCCATCTAGATGCCGATGGACAAAGACAACAATGTTCATCCCCTATTTTGTAAAGGCTATAGACTCTACTATTGTAGATGGACTAGTGGCTAATGTATGTATCTTGGGGGAGTGGAATTGGTTTCATCACACCTTCTGACATAGACTAGTGCATCTCTGAGCAAGGTGGGCCAATAAAACCCTGCTCTTAGCATATTTCCTCCTAGTTCTCCTACCCCATGCATGTGATCCACAATCCTCCTCAAGGATTTACACTAGGATGTAATTTGCCCTTTTCTTGGCCATATATTTCAATAGTGATTTGCATATCTTCTCTGGTAAGGTTATCTCTAAAATAGGCAATAAAAACTGCATTTTCTTGAGCTTTTTAGCTTTCTTATTATGGGAGTTTTCCAGTATCCAGACATTCCATAGTCAATTTCATCTAGGAGTTATCCATATATTTCATTTACACCTCCTCGTGATCTATGTCTTTGTATCTCTTAACTTCCCAAAAGATGACCTTAAAAGATGACCTTAGGGAGTCCGTTGGTTTTCTGATCTTGTAATGTGGGTTTAGTTCAATTTATAGAAATCTTTGATAGATTGATGAATCTTAATTGGATACTTAAATATTTATTTCCCTTTTGCTTTAGACTCACTTTTAATCTGACGGAGCACTAGTTGGAAGTCACTAAGAGTCTGAAATTCCTTTCCTATAAGATATTATATATATCTAATCTTGCTATGATTGAGTTATGGTCCTTTAAGACATGACTAACAAAATGGACAAAAGTCTAATTCTTATCCTCATCTCTTACTAATACTACACTAACGCAACATTGGATGTTGATAGATGCATAATAAGATTTTCCCCAGGGCTAGGGCTGGATAATGATGCCATCTTAGATTGATGTTGCTTAAGCTATCTAAAATCCTCTTCTATCCATCTAAAGTCTTTGATTGACCTCAAACACTTGAAGAATCAGAGACACTTATGTGCTTAATTAGAGACAAACCTTCTAAGTGCTACCGTTTATTCAATTAACTTCTAAAACTTTCTTTATAGTCCTAGGGCTTTGTATGTGTAACACAACTTTCATCGTCTCTAGATTGGCTTCAATACGCCTTTTATTAATCATGAATGCCAAAAGTTTTCCAGCTGATACCCCAAAGGGACACTTTTTGTGGTTCATTTCATGCTATACTTTTGTAAGGTGTCAAAGGTTGCTCCTTCAGATCCAAACGATGCTGAAGTCTTAGTCTTCACTATCATGTCATTAATATACATCATATCTTTTCCAATTTGACCTTGGAAGAGTTTGTTGACTACCCTCTGATGTGTGACATTAAAATTCTTTAGTCTATGTTGAATTGCCTTGTAACAATATATGTTATATTTGGTGGAAACCTAAATAGGCATCCATGAGTGTCAAGGGTCTATGACTAGAGATAGAAGCAACCAATTGATTAACAATAGGAAGTGAAAAGTAATCGTTTAGGTATGCCTTGTTAAGGCTGTATACACTACACACATTCTCTAAGAGCCATTGCACTTCTTAACTTTTATCATGTTTACTAGCTAGTCTAGATGATAACACTCTTTGATGAACTCTACATCCAATAACTTCTTCACTTCTTCTAAAATTGCTTTGCTCTTATCATGAGCAAAATGTCTTCTTTATATTCCATAGGATTTAATTGTAAATTTATAGCCAATTTGTCAAATTTCTAGGCTAATCCTTGGTACCTTCTGTGCTACTTAAATAAACACATTTACATATTGCCTCAATACGAATACCAGTGCTTCTTGAAAAGCTAATTCTATATTAGCTCCTATTTGTAAAGTCATGAATTGGTCTCGTGTCAAAGGAACCTCTTGTAATTGACCATTTGGCTTAGGCTTAGGAATTTTCTGTATCCTTATTGTCAACTTCAGGTGCCTTCTGATAATTCATATTTTATATGTAATTTTCTTTTGTGTTTTACCTACTTTTACATCTTTGAAATATTTTTATATGAGTAAATAATGCATATTTTATGTGATTTTTAGGTGAAAAAGAAGTGTTGAATTCGAAATAAAGCCGAGTAATTTGAGTAATTTTATTACGAGGTCACAACTACAGTCCAATGCTCAAGAGCCTAGCCCAACCTAACAAAACAGCAAAAAAAAAAAAGGAAAAGGTTACTCCAGCACAAAATGGGCTGACCCGTGGTCCAATTAGCCAAATCAGCTCAACCTTTTTCTGTCCCACCTCTCTCCCCTTTCTGGCCTAGGCCACGAATCCCTCCAGCCTCCTCTATCTCTTACCCAACTCTACCTAGGCCTATCTTCTTTAGCCTCGTACGACCTATCAGGTGTAATTAGTAAAGCTCAGTAAGCCTCAGCCTGCAGAATTCAAACCAGTAGCTAAATCTTCATCTTTAAGAGCAAATTTAAAAGTGACGAGTCAAGGCTAATTAATTAAAGCAATATAGCTCTTCAGATATCTTATATCCCAAAGCTCTATGTTATTAATTTTTCTTTGCCACTCTGTAACTTTTTCTTCATAGTAAAGTTTAGCTTCGATAAATTCAATTGCGATTTCCTCACATAAATTTTTGAATATTGCATCTGGTGTTTTCACTATTCTTAATTCATTTTTACCATCATCATCTAATGAGTCATACTAGGAAGCTACAGTGCCAGAGAAAAACTATGTTCGATATAGTTTAGGAAATTTCCAACAAGCCATGTAATATTTAAATTTAGGACACTATTCGTACCTCTTTTTCAATGCTCAAATATTTCTTCTCTATTATATCCTGTGCCAGAGAAAAATTATGTTCGATATAGTTTAGGAAATTTCCAACAAGCCATGTAATATTTAAATTTAGGACACTATTCATACCTCTTTTTCAATGCTCAAATATTTCTTCTCTATTATGAGCTCCATCGATGTTTAATATGTATCCTGTGCCAGAGAAAAATTATGTTCGATATAGTTTAGGAAATTTCCAACAAGCCATGTAATATTTAAATTTAGGACGCTATTCATACCTCTTTTTCAATGCTCAAATATTTCTTCTCTATTATGAGCTCCATCGATGTTTAATATGTATCTTGTTTGACTAACTGGGATAAAGTCAATCTCTTCAAAGGTCATGGTTTTCCTTGACATAAACCCAAATGAAAAGTTAATTGTGCACTTGCTAGCATGTACCTACGCCTCATAAAATGGGTATTTCTTCCAGAAGGTTCACTAAATTCCTTAGGTTTAGGAACAATATCGTTAACTAGATTGTACTCGATTTCATCTATGTTAAGTTCTTTTCCAATCTCATTAATCTCATCATCAAATACCATTTTACCATATTTGTTATCCAGTTTCCTTCTAATTTCTTCTACACGTAAAACATTAAGATCATCTGCTGATATATTTCTTCTATTAACTGGACATTATTGGTCTCTTCATTGTTATCGGATAATACATCTTATTTATCAACTATTACACTCATTATTTTGTTTGACTCATCTGAATTTTACTCTTTATCAAACATATTCAAGAATTAAATACAGTTAATTAGCTTACTTAATTGTTAATTATCTTAATTATTATCGATCACATGGCTCTGATACCAAATAAAAGAGATCCCTGAGTAGTATTTATGAGAGAAATTACACATACACAAAATTAAGTTAGATAAACTTTGAGGTACTAGAATATTAACTCTAAAAACACATGGTTAAAAATGTTAATGACTAAAGCCTCAGGGCACCTGGATTCAAATTACCCTATAATTGATATAAGTTTTCACTAGTGACTAATTTGAACCCACTAAAGAAGTTCTAGTTCCAAGAGGCAAAAGCAAAGCACCTAGATCCTCTAGCGGCAATCCGAGAACGACTACTGGGAATGTTTGTAGAAAAGACACCCATGACTAGTGGCGGATTTATGTGATGGTGTGGGTGTTATGGGCACCCTTAGTAAAAAAGAATTCTAATGAGTTATATTTTGATGGAGGTTATATTGGTATATATCGACACTCCTAAAATCGATAGTTTAGCATATTGACACCCTTATTTTATATATCTAGATCTATTGCTGCCCAAGCGACACATATTAGCTTACTGCTAGCTTGGGGTAAGCAAAAAAATCGAAGCCGAAAAACTGAATTGAAAAATCAAAAAATCGAACTGAAAAACTGGTTAATCGATTTGATTTTTCTAAAAAAATTGGGTTTGGTTAACCGAACCGAAAAAATTTTACGATTGCGGTTTCGATTTTGGTTTGGCCATTTGAGATTCGGTTAACTACATGGTTAACCGACAGTTAACCGAAACCAAAACTTATACTGTTATTTAAAACACTAAATTTTATATTGGTCAAGTATAAATTTTATAAGTATTAAAAGATAAGACTAAATATACAATAATGCATAAATTAATATTGGGTGTCTCAAATAGTTAAATTAATTAAAAATGAATGAAAATTGAAAAATGACAATTTAAATTAATGATTAATCGGTAACCGAACTAAAAATTCGGTTAACCGAGCTTTTCGGTTCTATTGCGATTCACATTTCTGCCGAGCCGAAAAATTCGGAAACTGATTTTTGGTTAACCGAAAGTTTCAATGCGGTTTTCAATTCACAATTTTTGTAAACTGACTTTCCGGTTAACCGATTTTTAGTTAACCGAAATGTCGATTAACTAGTTTTGACCACCCTTATTGCTAGCCCTAAGTGGAATATATTAGCTTGCCACTAGGTCATAGTGGCACGTAGCTAGCTGTAGCCAGTACATGGTTTGGCCCAAACAAGGCATGTTCTTCTTCCAAACACTAAGATAAGTGTGAGGGAAAATTGAAGGCAAATTCCTCCAAGATAATTAAGGACATACATCTAGCCCTCCTCATTAGAAGCCAGAAACCCTTAATGAGGCGCACCCTCGAATTATCCATCATAGTTGTGAGCAATATCCTTCAACTTCTAGTTAAAAAATGAAGAAAAGAACAATCAAGAAAAAAACACTTGTTGGCTATTTACGACCATGTAAAACAATGAACTCCAACATAAGTAAAAGGCTTAAATTTCATTGCCTTTCCAAATGACAACAATACATTGGAAACTAAATTACTGTAATTCAAATAAATTTTTAAGAAAACCAATTACGATCGAACCTTTTTACTTGTGAAGTTCACAACCCCCCTAGCCTAAAACATATGTAGTAGAGTTCTTGTCCCCTAACCATGGAACATATAAATGATGAGCGTATGAATCTGTAATGCACACCACTTCGAACAACTACTTCATTCTTAAGATTAGAAAATACAACTAATATATGCGATTTCCTATCAAATGCGAGGGTTGAGGCAAGTTTAAGATGGAAACTACTGTCGTCATTAGCAAGTTCTCTCCTTGAGTATGAGCGGGAGTATTATCAAATATCTAGGTATGATTACATAAAAACAAAAATAGACAATTTACTTATTCATTAATTCAAACTTAACATATGTATACAATAATAGAAACATTTATAAAGCAAATAAGGTGTTTTACTATGTAAATGGATAGTAATGGCCCAATTGTGAATTTTCCTATTTTGATAGATTTAGGAAAAATTATATTTTCTTTGTATTTCAGAGTCTCGCTAGATCATTAAATAATGTCAACTATGTTACTTATATTAGAATATATAAGCCTTGATGGAAAAGGCTCTCAAAGAATTATCTTCTTTAATAGGTTACACAAGTACATTCGAACAATACCATTAGCACACATTCCATGGACTATCAACAAAAGAGATAATGTTGTGGTATCTATAACTGCCAATAAAAAATGAATGAAAGAACAACCAATTCTAAATATAGAAACAAGCTAGCTATTTACAGCTGAGTAAAGCAAGTAACTCCAACACAAGTGAAAGGCCATTTCCATTCCGAATGTTAACGATAAATATGAAATTTAATTACCGAAATTGAAAAAAATTTGAAAAAATAATCAATTACCATCAAACCTTGTTATCTGTTAATGTTCACTGCTAGAGTACAAATACATTCCGGAGCCTTCGACCATCAGTTTAAACATTTGATTGAGATGGTTGTTGAATATGATATCAGAGTCATTCTGCGTGAAATGTCTCAAGTTCAAATATCAACAGCCCCCATATTAATTTATCGTGCGAGGTAGGGGAGCATTTACAATGTCCATGCTTCAAGCCCAAAGGGCATTCCTATGAGGGGGCGTGTTTGAGTATAAATTTTTTCTTGAGCTTTCAACCATCAACTTAAGCTTTTGGTTGAGAAGGTTTTTGAACATTTAAAAACCCCTTCCCTTCTTTGACATATGATAACTTTTGATATTAAAGTGTAGAAGATCAAGAAAATAAAACAGAATTAGGGGAGGATCAATATGATCTCTCTAACCTCATTCTCTATCTTATTATTGAATCATTTGGGAATGAAAAAAATCTAGATACAATGAGAGGCCTTGCTCTCCTTATATATCTTAATAAAAAAGGGGAGAGAGAGTAGAATATTTTGTGACTAACTTATATTAACAAGCTCAACATTCCTAACAACCTTGTGCCGCCTTAGCACACATCAGTAACTATCTTCTTCCACACTCCCCCTCAAGTTGGGAGGTATGAAAACATTATGAACTCCTAACTTAGCCAGCAAATTGGTATGCTAATTGACAGAGAAAATTTTAGTAAAAACATATGCTAATTGCTCCTTAGTATACACATAGGTGGGTTTAATATTGCCAGCTTTCATCTTATCTTATGTGAAATGGCAATGAACCTTAATGTGTTTGGTTCTTTCATAGGACACAGGGTTAGTGACAATATATAATGTAGTCTGATTGTTACACTTAAGTGTAGATGGTGCCAATGAGTGAAGACCTAAGTCTTTGAATAGAGCTAATGAACATGTAACTTCATAGGTAGTAATGGATATTACCTTGTACTCTACCTTAGCTGTTGATTTGGCCACCACATTTTGCTTCTTGGACCTCCATGAGATAGGTGAGTGGCCTAACAATACACAATAGCTAGCAGTGGATTTTCTGAATCCACATAGCTGCCCCAGTCACTGTCCTAGAAGGCTGTCAATATAGGAGTTGAGTGCCTTGAGAGAAGAACTTCCGGGCTCGAAGACTTCTTAAGATACCTCAGTACCCTCATAGCTACTTGCATATGATCTTTGGTCGGGATCTGCATAAATTGGCTTAGCTAATAAATAGGATAGGTGATGTCAGTCTAGTGACATTTAGATAAAGTAGTATCCTAACCAATCTTCTATATTGGTTTGGCTGATTGAGATACCGCCCTTCTCTAACCAGCTTACTGTTACGATTCATAAGCAGTTGCAAAGGTTTGGAGTTTTCCATTCCTATGTCCTTCAGTAAGTCCAATGCATATTTTCCTGGAGAGATAAAGATTCCCTCTGCTGACCTAGCCACTTCTAAGCCTAGAAAGTATCTTAGATTTTCAAGATCTTTTACAGGAAATGAGTGATGAAGATGTTGTTTGAGTTGTTGTATTAATAGAGGATGACTGCCTATGATGAGCATGTCATCAATATAAACTAGCACAACCATGAAACCTTGTTTTATGTGCTTGGTGAACAAGCTATAATCAGCTTTGCATTGTGTGAAACCAAAGGATAATAAGCTGCTAGACAACTTTGCAAACCATTGTCTTGGTGCCTGTGTTTAGCTCTAACCTTTACATTGCATGGAATAAGCTCCCTCTCTTTGATATAACCTTTTGGAAGTTGCATATATACCTCATCTTCCAAATCACCATGCAAGAATGCACTGATGACATCCGTTTGACAAGTACCCTTCATGGTAGCAACAGTAAGAACAACTCTAACAATTATCACTTTAGCAATAAGAGCAAAGATCTCTTCATAATCTATCCCCTTTTGCTGCCTACATCCTTGGATAACCAACCGTGCCTTATGTCTATCAATTGAACCATCAGACCTATATTTGGTTTTATATAACCACTTGTAGCCAATTACTCTTTTCCCTTTAGGTAAGCTAGTAATCTCCCAAGATTGAAGCTCTATCACTACTTCTTCATAGCTGTGTAGATCATGTTGCTTGTCTAAGGTAGATTGGAAAGCCTTAAAAACTTTTCCAAGATGTTTATAGGATACTTGATTTGTAACAGGACACAACAAAGGCTTGGTATGAACAACAGTTGTCATATAATCAGTATGCCATGAAGGCATCTTAGGTGGTCTTATGGACTTCCTGACTGCCACAAAAGGAGCATCTGTTGTTGCTATAGGAATAGAACTTGTTGCACTTTGTTCTGGAGGAATAATATTAGTTGTGGAATTTTCTAGCTTAGTAGAAGCTGAATCAGTACCCCTCAAGTATAATAAATTATCATGCCATTGTTGGTTTGACATAACCATAGGAGCAAGCTAAATATGACCTCTTGAATTATCTTTGTGAAAAGGGAAACTTCTTCTATAAATTTCACATTTCTTGATACAAAAATTGCATGAGTTTGAATATCCATTTGGTTGTATCCGTTTTGCGTTACTAGATACCCTAAGAATAGACATGGGATACCCCTTGCTTTAAACTTATATGTATCAATCTTGGTATTGTATTCCAAAAACTAAACACCTAAAAACCTTCATGTAAGAATAGGAAGGAGGTTGACCATAGAGTTGTTCATAGGGAGTGGAATTGTTCAGTAATGGAGTTGGTAGTCTATTTACAATATAGACAACACTAAGAACACAATCTCCCCACAAATAAATAGGTGAGTTAGCTTGAAATATTAGAGCCCTAGCCATTTGAAGAATATGCCTATGTTTCCTCTCAACTCTCCTATTCTGCTATTACCTATCAGCACATGAAGTCCGATGAATAATCCCATGAGTATTAAAGAACTGTTGACAAGAGTCACTATGACACTCATGAGCATTGTCAAGTTTGCGCACTTTTATCTTACCATGAAACTGAGTATAGAAAAAATTCATAAACTTTTGTAGAGTTGACAATGCTTGTGACTTGTGTTTGAGTAAATACACCCATGTAGCTCTGGTATAATCACCAACAATTGTTAAGAAATATTAAAAATTTTTGTGAGTAGGAAACCTATATGGTCCCCCTATATCCATATGTATAAGCTCACAAATATTCTTCCTCCTATGTTGACTAAGGTGATATGGAAGTTTGCTAAACTTAGTCACGGGACAGGTTACACAGACTTTATTTGTAGGAGTAGTAACTTTTAATTGTGGTATATGCTATAATCTATTGTATGGAGCATGTCTAAGTCTCTTGTGCCAATGTTCAAAGACCTCAAAACCCTACTTTTTGTTCTTATCTGCTGACGTTGTTATTATGCTCTTGCTATGATAGACCTCTATAAGTTGCACAATCATATCCTGCATCTTGTTATCCACTACATTTAAAAGGTTATTGTGTAAAACATATAGCCCCTGACTTTGTCTACCAATAGCCAATATCTTTTTGGTATCCAAGTCCTGTATAATATATAGTGTTGGATAAAATGTGACAATGCAATTGGTGTCCTTTGTGAGTTTTAGAACAGAAAACAAATTGTATTTAAATGAGGGTAGATATGAAACCTCATTTAACACCAAGGTATTGCTCAGTTTACCTTACCAACATGTGAAATCTCTGAAAAATTACCATTAGGTAACGTGATTTTACTGTGTTCCGTTAGTTGTTTTATTTCCACCAAATGATCACTTACGTATATCACATGATTTGTGGCAATATATCTAAAATCCATCATGTTTTACCTACACTAGCTTAAGTACAAAGGACCATACCTATAAAATTATGATCATTGTCTCCATCAAAATCCTCAGTAGTAGATTAATTTCTAGCATTGCCAGTTTGAGGCGACAACTTCATAAGGTGCTAAAGTTGTTGTAGATGCTCTATGTGCTGCAGTATTAAGGTGGCAGTGCTTTTGGTGTCTTGAGAGCATACCTCAGCATTAGCAGCTACTGTATGTTTGCTCTTAGCATTTTAATATCCCTTATCACCCCCTTTTTAAAGATTTTTCTTGCCTTTAGGATGCCATGTTGGATATTCTATAACAATCCAGCATTTGTCTCTAGCGTGCCCTTTGTTTCCGCACTTAGTATGTACACACTTTTATATTCCTTTTGTCTTCAATTCTGTTGTATAAAGACGTGCTTTCTATATCAAGCCTTTTCATAATAAGAATCTCTCTTTGTGATTCTTCTTATTACAACAAAGAACTTGCAGTTTTAACACTAGGTAAGGGATACATAAGCAATAGATGACTCCTTTGTGTCCTATACTTATCATCTAAACCATTCAAAAATTAAAATAACTTTTGTTCTTCTTTTTGTTTGGTCACTGCTTGTAAAAACATAGTGATCTCATCAATAATGATGGAAATCTTTGGTAGCTCATTCATATCTTCAAGCTCTTCCTAAAGAAATACTTTGTATAATAGTCACTAACTAAATCATGATTCTGCTTAACCTCATATATATCTTTGTTAATCTTGTATTTTCTTGAACCATTACTAATTGAAAATCTTTATTTAAGTTGTAGCCAGATTTGTCAAGCATAATTCAGAAACAAAATTGATTTGCCAATAGACTCAAACATAGAGTTTGTAGTCCATGCAATAATTATGCTATTACATGTGTCCCACATTTTAGCTTTAATAAAATCATCAGTAGGTCTAGTGATAGTACCTTGCACAAATCCTAGTTTTCTTTTGGTTGCAAGACGAATCTCCACATTCCTCCTCCAAGATCTATAGTTTTTGGCCCTAATAAGCTTCTCCTAAATAGCCAAAGATCCTGGTCTTTCTGAGGGGTGTAAGAACCATGGATTTTGCAAGTCATTGAGACCAATATTTTATCAATTTCTCTTAGCTGACATTGCTTAGAACTCTGCATAAGTAATCTGAATTAGAGATTTGCATATTCAATTGTCTAAATCCATTAGTGTTTGTAGCTTGATTGGTCGATGAATCAAATCAACCAATTGATAAATGAAAGCAATATTTGTGTTTGATTAATGCAAGCTTGATCAATGATGTTTCAAATTATTTGATCGAAGAGAAAGAGAAAAATAAAGAACATTATGATTTAGACAATGAAAATCTTATGATCTACTATCAAATTCTCCATAAAGCTCAACCTCGCTCTAATACCAATCAAGAAAATGAAATAGAATTGAGGGAGGATCAATATGATCTCTCTAACCTCATTCTTTCTCTTATTATTGAATCACATGGGAATGAAAAAATCCGGCAACAATGAGAGGCCTTGCTCTCCCTATGTACCTCAGTAAGAGAGGTGAGAGAGAGCAGAATATCTTGTAACTAACTTCTGTTAACAAGCTTAACTTTCCTAACAACCTCCTAATAACCTTGTGCCACCTTAGTACACATTAGTAACTACCTTCTTCCACAATATAAAACATATAAATAAAAAGTTTGGCTTCCTTAACCATAAAAATTATAAATACATAAGTTTATCAGGTTGTGGCATCACGTTGAGGATTACTTTGTTCTTAAATATTGGAAAGCACGTCTAATATATGTGATTTCTTTAATCACAAGAGAAGCTTCAGGCATATTTAAGATTGAAGATATGACTTGAATTGATGAGAGTTCTTCTTGATTATTGTAAGCATAACAGTTGATACAATTGTCATTGCATTTCATTGAAAGAATCGTGTGCATACGTGCATCGTCATCAGTGTTCCTCTTACTCTTGCCTTTGCCCTTTGTCAGCTCCATGTGTTAATCTTAGATGCATAAAATGTGCTAATCAGCACATTACATACTTCAATTTGCAATTAAGTAGTATTAAAATATGATGAAACAACAATTGATATCTAAATCTAAAAGATTTAACATGCGTTGCTCTTAGTTTCATTTTGGATACCAATACCTATTAATATAGAATTTTCCAATTCCTTTGAAACTTTCTTCTACTCAAAAAAGATAACAATTTTGATATAATCATTGAAGTGAGATTAATTAAATATTGATACTACCAATTCTGTTCCATAAGCACTCACAAATGCTACTTTAGCATAATATTGTTTTGTCTTCCGCATCAGGTAGAAATTGTGCAAGGATTTTTATGGAACCTCTCAGAAATTAGCACTCAACTATAAATCAAAACTCAAAAGGTTGAGAGGCATGTTTTGATAGCTTGTGTCCAACATGTTGTAAATACAAATTTTGAACCTAAAATAAATTAGACAAGAAATATGGACAAATTTAATTTGTATTAATTTTCACATCGGTAAAATCTTTGTGTATTTGTTACAAGATGAAAAAATAAATAATTCCTCTGATTCGATCTCCAATTTGACTTCCTTTATAAACTTGAATGAATTTGATCTTGAAAGATGGCCTAAGAGGCTTAGTCTCAATGAAGATGAGTTCTCTTTGATCTTCCAAAGTAGACAGCATGTGCTTGAGGTTGTTGTTGTCTCCTTCTAAAGAAAGGTTGCTTGAGAGTTTAAGTTTTTAGAATGCCTTGGGAGTGAATGATTTATTCCACACCCCTGAATATGAGGGAGTAATGTTCCGTTTATAGAGAAAGAATCCTCTCCTCTACTAGCATTTGCAACTTGGTTGTTTTCTTGGGCCGTTGACTTGGTAGTCAATTTGGACTGTGACTTGAAAGTTGATTTGGCCCAATTCATTTAAATGAAACAAATTAATTAAATAGAATGACCCAAAATAATCAATTTATATTTATCTTCTAGCATGACAAATATTATCGATTTTTTTGTGCCTCCAAATTACTCCTTCGAGCCTTGGCCACGTCCATGACTTTAAAATGCTTGAAGCGGTCGAGTCTCGAACTTTTAAGTAAGAGGTAGCATGTTTGCTACTTGATTTGTATTATCGAGGCCTATATTCTTGGCTTGACAAGGATTTTTTCGATCAATCCAATTTACTTTAGCCTTAGTGGCCAATTTAAGATATGTTAATCTATCTAGTTGATGTAGACGGAATAAATGCAGCTTTATTGACATATGAAACATTTCAGGCGGACGATTAAATGACAATTTGCATGCACTTCTCCTTTTATGCAATGACCTTTTTTTTTTCATCGGATCCCTTCTTTAGAAGAAATAGGAGACTAGGTTAAAAGTTGCGCCTTCTCATACCTACATCACCATGTATAAATATGGAAAGCCAAAGCTATAGTAATTACGTTGTCGTTGCTTGTGTGGATGCTACAGATTGTGCTTAGCATACGATCGATGAGTGTCAAAGTGTCAAACAATTTTAATTGGGGGAACCGTGCTTAATTGATGATGGGCTCCTACGATATTCTCCTATTTCTAACCTGCTTGAAACCCCAAAGTGAGACATACTTCACAATTTATCTACGATAACGAATCCTCTATGAATTAATTACGAAGCAAACTTCAGTGAAGGGCCTATGGCCGATCTCCAACCAAACACAAGTTATTGTTGGGAAGCATCCAGCACATGTGACTACGAGATCATCATTATAAAGATTATTTCACATCAACTCCTTGGAGAAATTTGTTGCCAATGAGGTGTTGCGGCAGCACTATACTCATCAGAGAGTTGTTGTCCAACATGAACCCTTTTAATTTCTTTTTGTCGTTTTGTGGATCTTATCTCCCTTTTGGCTTTGTTTTTTTTCCCTTTTTTTGATGCAGGCCCAACCTTCGGATTATGTAAGACCCCAATCTTTGGGTTAGTATTTTCGAAAATGGAACATCCCTAATTAATATTCCTCTGAAGACGAACATCCCCAAAGATGAGAATTCCCCAAAGGTGAATTTGAATTAATTATCGGTTAACCTTTGAATTTTTAACCCTTTAGAGTACAGCAACGGGTTAACCTTAAATTCTCCTAAAATAAACTTCCTCAGAGGTAAAAATTCTCCAAATGGGAAAATTATCAAAAAGGAAATTTGGCTGGATATCAGTTAACCTTTGAATGTCTGACCTTTTTGGATACATTAAATAGTTATCCTTGAATCCTCCTAAGATGAACTTCCTGAAAGGCGAATTCCTCAAATGTGAAAAATTCTCCAGAAGGAGATTTGATATTGGTTAACCTTTGAATATGTGTTAGAGAAAAGGTTTTAATATTTATAAATCCCAAGTGCAAGGTGAATCGTTGAGTACTCGGGGTGTCGTCCGCAGAGAGTTAGGCATCCAAGTACCAAAGCTAACTAAAACATCTCAAGTTGGGTAAAACTGAAGGAATAGAAAATAGAACTAAACTACCAAAATAACCAAAGGATCGCGATTAGAGCTGGGTAATAGATCGTGTTGGGTTAGGTTTGTGTTCCTGTCGAACTTAAACAGGTTTAGAATTCCTCGATCTGAACCTAACGGCTAGCCCGTTTATTAAACGGGTTAAAAAACCTTGACATGTACCTATTTAATTTTTAAACGGTTGACCCACTTAACCCGTTTAAGATAAACAGGTCAAGTTCAGTAATCTAATTAACTATTTACGCATTTAATATTTTCAACTAATACGTAATTACAGTGTTAAAAATTAAGTTTACATATCACGTTAAATAATTACTCTTTAAAATTTTCCTGATTCGTCATAATTCACAATTTTTAAAAAATTTTATATTCTTAATTATCTAATAAAAAGTAAATTGATAAATGACAAATGGAAAAATGAGTTGACTTATTTAACTCATTTAATTAAACGGGTTAAATAGGTATTTTTCCGTGTCGAGAATGTCAACCTGAACGTAACCCATTTAATTAAACGGGTTGAGCGTGTCAACCCATTTAATTAAATGGGTCGAAAGTTTGTACCTAAGCCCACTTAAGTTCGTGTCGATTTCGCATCAGCAATTGCGTTGGGTCAGCTTTTTCCAACTCTAATATGTGATTATGATTAAACCTGAGATAAATCCGCTGATCAAGTAAAACCTCACCTTCCCAAATTATGCTAGTATTCAAGGTTGATCGGTTGCGTCATTGAGGCCACCTGAGCCCTCTCTTAAGGGTCAATAGGCTAGTCTAGTTATTCTAACCATTTATTTTTGTAGGATTAGTTCGACTAAATTACTAGGTTGACAACCGTTGACCTAGCTAACGACGAGACTATTTTTATGTCCCAATCCCAGCCATCCACTCTACCCACACTAGAGAATCAACCTTACCTTTCAGCATAAATCAATTGCCCTAAAACGCAGATTAGAGCTCTTTCGAGCATTTCATCGAACACATGATGGGCGTGAGGGAAAACCTTAAATTCTAGCACAAACAAGGGGGGCAAAGGCCGAACAACAATCAATTGGCCATCACAAGGCTAATCACAATTCAAACTCACAACTATAATCTATAAATATTACAAAAGCATATAAACCAAAAACATGTACATAAACATACAAAATAAAGAGAGGAAGAGAAGAGAAATCTTATGTTGATTGAATGAATTTGAGAATCCACAAGTTTGAATCCAAACAACCAGAGACAAATCCTAATCTAATTTCCCAATGGGATTTTTATTGGCTAATTCTAACATAAAAACTCCCAAAAAGTCGGTAAAGAAGAGCCTGGGGAGGTCCCGAACAAAATGCCGAAGGACGCTTAAATAGAAAATCGAGCGAGCGGGTAATGGGCGAGGGGCACGATCGTGCCAGGTGGCACGACCCCACCGTGCCATTTTTCTGGCGCAATGGTTCCGCCCCTCGTCGTCCCTTTCTTACCTGCTTTCGCTGTTTTTGTTTGTCTTCGCTCCTTTTTGTGGTACTTACTCCATTTGAACTTATTTCCTACAAAATATAAATAAAACAAGTAAATATCCTAAAGATTAAGTTATTATACGGCTAAAAGTGCATAAAAAAGGCACGTAGAATGCGATAATTTCTCACCTCACAAATACCCACACGCCTATCTTTTGCTCGTCCTCGACCAAAACAAAAGAAAAACTAACATAAGAACCTAACTCACTTTCACAGGAATCGCAGATGCATTTAGCGGATGCAACAAGCCCTTTGAACCCCTTGGTTCCCCCAAGTGGACGAGTAAGGTCTTGTGTGGGTTTGCAGAAGATATACCCACAAAATCTTGAAAAAGAAAAATAAGTGGAAAAGGAGAAAGGAAAAACAAAGAAAACAAAATAGATATACAAACAAGGCATAAATATCTATACAAGGGGAAGAATGTGCATATTGTAACCAACCAAATCACCAATGCAATAAAGATATTAGCCTGCATATAAACAGAGTGTACACATCAAGACTCTCTATTCACATATACGACATCAAAGCACTACTTTTCACCCCACTGTGCATTAAAACCTGAAATCCATACTAATGCTCGGTGTGTAAGTGTATCATTATCTTAGGACTCAGCCTTACCAAAATCGACTCAATCCCACTTGACTAACACACGCTACATTATTGACTTGTTAATACAGGAAGCAAGCTTTTCTAATAGCAGTATTGCCTTAAAGAATAACACCCAGTAGCAGTATTGCCTCAAAGGGTAGCGCTCAGTAGCGCATGCCTCAAAGGGATACTTGTCATTCCTTGTTTTATGTTTTTGTTTTTCTCCTTTTTTTTTGAATGCGGACAATTATTAAAGTAACCGTGTCAAAAACAGGTGGGAGAGTCAATCATGGAAGACTAAGTCCCTAAACTAATGATGATGGCATAGATAAGGATAGGATTACACATCGATAATGAATAATTGGGGTTAGCATTAGGACCTAGAATGACATGCTGAGGATGAAGATCTATCATGCACCTCACATTCCTACACAAGCTAATTGTCATAGTACAGGGCATTTAAGCTAATCAGAATAGTATGAAACTTCCCCAAAGCCAAAATGAAAAACTATACAAAAGTGAAAAAATTTACACAAAAATATGCATAGGGTATATGACTTCCCACCCCCACACCTAAATCTCACAATGTCCTCATTGGGAGTCAAAGAGTTATAGCCACCAATAAGACACATATATATACAAAAGGAAGAAATCTATAAAAATAGCTACACAAAAGCAAAATATAAACAAGAAAGGGCAAAAGCTATATATACAAAATAAAAATAAAAATAAAGAAAGAGAAAAGAGGGAACGAATTTATCAGGTTATAGGCTGGGTGCACCTAAACTACCACCTCCTCAAGATGGTACGATTGGAGGTTGAAGGAGCATCAGCTACTCCTCCTCATTGCAAGATCCGAGCTACGAAATCAGATGCCGTCAAAGCTCTCATGAGCTTATCAAACACCTAAGCATGCAACTCAGATGAATGGGAATAAGAGCACTTAAACATGAATCTTAAAATAATGGTAAGCGCTCTCTAAAATTTATCAAATGCCCTTAAAAAGTCCTTAGGGTGATCGAATGCAAAGGTCAACATGATTTTCGCAGGCATAGTCTCGAGGTATAATCGATAAGGGTCAAGCGAGAGGTCACGCCCTCTAAAGGTACCTAGATACTCCAAACAGACAACCACATTTCCCTAAAGCATATCATGATAATTAGCCGGTAACATATTACGATACTTAGGGGGATGGGAGGGTACTGAACAGAAAGGGGAAGCATGGAATGTATTAAGAGGGCTGGGGGATATATTATCAACAAAATCAGGATTAGCTGGGCCCGCAACCATAACATCCACACATGAAGTCCCTATGGGAGTTTCATGAAGACCACTCTCCTCAATAAAAACATTGCCTAACTCAGACCAAGTATTATCCTCATCAACACTAGCGCCAACACTAACAGACCTACCTCGAACTCCGTTGACTGGGCTAAAGGGGGAGGTTTATCAAAAAGGGTCATGATAAACGCAGTGTTGTCCCTGAGGGTATTAGGAAAGGATGGAGCAACTGTGAGTAAAATAGTCAAGGGAGGGTTGAGTACTTCCTTTAGTCCGAACTCTAGAAGAGGGAAAGACGCATCATCATTATACAGATTGACATCAAGTCTAGGAGAACTAGAACTAAGGTCAGTCTCAGGTGATAGGTCATACTCCCAGATTTTATTAGCAAACTCAATTTGTTGCTTATTCATTGTCTCTATCATATTGCTAAGTTTAGCAAAGCCCTCATTAAAAATATAATAGGTACAAGAATTACTGTCATGATTAGAGCAATGGCAAATTTAGCACATAGCAGGAGCATAGTTAGGGATGCAATGGGATGGGATGTATGAATTAGTGCAACTAATCTCATATTCATAAGCATCCTGAGCCAACCAATCAAGAAAATCCCAAGCTTCATCATCATTTTTAGCACAAAAATCCCATAACTCTAAAAGAGTACGGGTCTCACAATTCACACCCTCATAAACTGTAACCAAAATTTCTCACTTTTCTAAATAAAAACCACAATGAGCAAGAAAAGTATGTAATCTATTATGGTATTTCCAAAACAATTCATGCTCATATGGAGGGAAGTGGGAAAAAGACATTTTTTTTTTCAAAATAAAATCCTAGTCTCGAATGCCCAAGTAAGCTCTAATATTGGAAAGCGCCAACTCCCTAGCAACAGTGCCAAAAACTTGTTAGGGAAAACGTTTTAATATTTATAAACCCTAAGTGCAAGGTGCATCGCTGAGTACTCGAGGTGTCATCCGCAGAGAGTTGGGTTTCGAAGTACCAGAGCTACCTAAAGCGTCTCAAGTTAGGCAAAACTGAAGAGATAGAAAATAGAATTGAACTACCAAAATAACCAAAGGACTGCGATTAAAGTTGGGTCAGAGGTCGTGTCCGGTCAGGTTCGTGTTCATGTCCAACTTAAACGGGTTGAAAATTCCTCGACCTGAACCTAACCCGTTTATTAAACGGGTTGAAAAAGCTTGACCTGTACCTATTGTTGGTTAAAAACTGAGAGTGAAATAAAAGCTGCAAGTGTACAGCTCTCGCTGTAATACTTGACGGTCGAATCCTCGGGGACAACGAAAGAATTTAGGTCACAAAACAAAGTGGATTAACTACTTAAGAAGATTATGCATTAACTAGACGCAAACGACTACTAAAATCAAAACCTAAAACTACCTAACCTAACTTAAAATCACCAAACTTGCCATATTCAAATCAATCAAATTACTTGAATATGAGGAAAACTAAAATTAAACAGACCTAAAATATGAACTAAAACCATAAGAATTCAACTCACTACTTAAGATTCTGCTCTTATTGTGAACTAAATTACGGAAAGGGAAAGTAAAACTGAGGCTAATATTAAACATTGAAGCAAGAACAGAAATCAAACTCTATGACAGCCAACATCATCAACCACTAACAGATTACTAGCAGCAAGCAATCGATATCTAGAACAAGCGAACTGAAGCAAGAGGGGAGGGGAAACAGGGCACGAGAGAAACCTAAAAATTGAGTCGACTCCACGGTGAAGGGCACAGAGAACGGAACCGAAACAGAACAGGGCAGCAACAGGGGAGGGGGAATTCGAACTAAAATCTACCAACACAGGGCCTCCTCGCTTTGCAGCTCAGCCCTCCAACCAACAATGGCGGAATCGCCATTAATACCGAAACAGAACAGAGCAATCGGGGGAGGGGGAATTCGAACGAAATTCAACAACCCAACATTCAATTTTTGCAAAAATCAAACCACAATCGTAAATTACTACTGGGAAACTCGAAAGTATAACAAAATTACAAGAAATTCGAACTCAAAAACTCATTCTAACATAAAACCCTAAAATCGAAATTTACCCTAAAATTCGAATGACTGGAACGAAATCAAAACTAAACCTAAACCTAAAACGAAATTAAACCTAAACTAGAACCTAAAATTACCTAGCTCTCAATGGCATCTACGAGCTTTAATATATACCCGAACTCCATGAATTCTTCACCGTTCGATTTGGGGTTGTCGTGGATGGCGAAGATGGTGTTGGCTGGAAGATGCGTTGGCACTTGCAGCGTGAAGTGCGGGATGGAGGTTCGAGGAGAGAGAAAGGGAAGATAAGAGAAGAGATGAGGATGAAGAAGGCGAGGCAGGTTCTGGGGTCTTCGGGGTTCTGGGTTAGCAGAGGGACGCGAAGAGAAAGAGTGAAGGGGAGGAGGAATTAAAAGACGCTGAACCGGGTGGCTGGGAAGGGGTGAACCGGACCGGTTTTTTTATTTTTTTCTCTGAATCGGTTCAACTCTTTTTGGGCCAGTTCACTGCAATTTAGACCGATTCATGGCAATTTTAGGCCGGTTCTTCAATTCCCGACATTTTTCACTATTTTTCTCGCATTTTTTGCCATTTTTCTGAAATTATTCAAAACCTGCAAAATAAAATAAAATCAAATAAAAACCTTAAAGATACAATTAAAACGAGCATAAAATTAGTGTAAAAGTACCTTAAAAATAGCTCATTTTTGGCGCGAATAAATACCCCCACACCAAGATTTTGCTCGTCCTCTAGTAAAACAAACTAAACTAACCAAAAGAAAATGAAAAATAAAAGAAGAAAGTCCTAACTCACTGTTGTAGGAATCACGGTTGCATTTAGCATATGCAACAAGCCCTTTAAACCCCTCGGTCTCTCGAGTGGACGAGTGAGGTCTCGTGAGGGTTTCTAAGTGAAATACCCACAAAATTATTTCAAAAATAAAAGAAAATCTTTTTGGTTTCTTCTCAAAACTGATATGTACAAAATCTGGGAAAAATATGCACACATCTCTAATCAGCTAAATCACCTATGTACTGAATTATTGACCTGCATATATACATGAAATGTACTTCAAAGCCCTCTACCTCTTAAATGATATCAAAGCACTAATTTTTCACCCCATTAAACATAAAGATTTTGAATACATCCCGATGTTCGTGTGCAAGTGTATCATCATCTTAGGGCTTAGATTGACCAGAATTAGACTCAATCCCACTTAGTTGACACAACTACATTATTATCATACTAATTTTGGAAGCAAGCTTTCCCAGTAGCAATATTGCCTCAAAGGGTAACACCCAGTAGCACGTGCCTCAAAGGGTAACGCCCAGTAGCGCATGCCTCAAAGGGATACTTGTCATTCCAAATTTTATTTTATCTCTTTTTTTTCTTTCTTTGATTCTTATTCATAATACATTTTTTCAAAGCATCTACGTCACAAGCTAGTAGGAGAATCATTCATGGAAACCTAAAACCTAAAGATGATGATGAAGAAATAAATAAGGACTGGATTACACAACCTACAATGAATCTTGTGGTTAGAATCAGAGGTTAGAATATCACATTTACAGGTGGGGACTTATAATGCACATCCTACTTATATACAAGCTAATAAATAAAGCACAAGGGATTTAAACTAATCAGAAAAGATACAAATATTCCCAAAAACAAAAATCTTTTTGAATTTTCAAAAATTTTTGCAAAAATGCACCTCACCCCCACACCAAAACTTCACAATGTCCTCATTGTGGGAACTAAGGCGCTAAAAAGCCAGCTTATCAGCTAAACAACCGTAAATCCTAAAATATATACAACTAGGACACCACAAAAACCAAAAACATAACCATAAACCAAATAAAACCAAAATGAAAAAGAAAAATCAAAACTAAAACCAAAGGAAACACACATATTTACAAAAGCTGACTTAAAACCAAAATCAAGGACCTACTAAACCAAAAGGAACCTAAGACAAGACAAAAGGCAAAAGAAAAGAAAAACAAAAGGAAAGACAAAAACAAAGTCACTGAAACATCAAAAAGGAACAAAAACTAAACTAAAGAAACAAAACACAGAATCAAGGAAACCAAACAAAAATACACATATATTCATAATCCTAAGTTCAAAAAGGAAACAAAAGAAATAGAAAAAGAAAGAAGAAGGTTGGAACGATCATACCAGGTTGGATACAGGTTGTACCCAAACTATAAGGCTTATGGAGCATCAGCCACTCCATCTCAACTTACAAGCAGCTACTCAGATCAAAACCAACTAATGCTCGTAGTAGCTTATCAAACAGACGGGCACAATCCTCACAAAAATGCAGATAGTGAGAAACAGGAATTGTAAACCAAATAGGATGCATACATTCAATGCAACTCAATGCTCTCTTGAGCTTATCAAAGCTCGCAGCCCAATCAGAAGAGAGATGTGTATATGCAAAATCAGATGCACCAGTCAATGGTTTAATGAACATATGGCTATATGAAGGCATAAACCATCTAAGGTGATCTGAATGATCTAAATGAAATCTCACATCTCTAAGAGGGGAAGGGAGAGAACTAAAACAAGGCCAATCAAAGGAAATATGAAAATCAGAGAGCAAATGATGGCCTAAAGCCAAGTCCTGCAATTCAAAATGATCTTTGAGTCTATTTATGTCATTATCATCACGAATCTGATCTAAACAAGGAGTATCAAGCATCAATGTCTCAGATTCGACAAAAGTAGACTCGGAGGGTCTAAAGAAGAAAGAAGAGAGGAAAGGGGAGAATTACAATATTCAAGAAGGAGGTCAGCTTGGACACGATCAACAGAAAATGATTCATATTCAGCACAGGAATCCTCCTTCAGACTCATATCGACATCAAACCCACGAAAAGATTCATATTCAATTTGCAGAATATTATCATCAGATGTAATTAAAAGGTCAGGAATGATGGAATCAAAAGAGAACGATTCAAATTCAGCATTAGAATCAAAATCAAGACCTTCAGTAACATTAAGCCCATATGAAAAAGATTCATATTCTGCACAAAGAATATCATCATTTAAGTTCAAAACAGTGGGTGCAGTCACTTCTTCACATAACTCCTGTGAAATAATTGTTGAATCATCCAAATCATGAAACTCAATTGCAGGTGTGATGCTTATTTCTAACTCACTAACAGTATCAGATGGTTTACCCATTTCTAATTCAGAAAAGCTGTTCAAAGTGGTGGGTAAATCAACTAAAACATCTTCAGTGATAGTATCAAGTGAGTCAGTGCAAGGTGCAAGATCTGATAATAGAGACTTAGGGGGATCACTTTCTTGTTCTAAACTAGGCATAAACATGTTTTCATTCAAATCAAGCCTATCAGAATAAGAAGGTTCAAAATCATCGTAGAGAATAATATCAGGTTTAGGAGACCCTAAACTAGAATCAATCTCACAAGAAATTCCCCTAATCTGGTTAAAAGATTCAGAATATTCAGCAATTCTCAATTTCATAGTCTCTATCATGTGATCAGTCATATCATTAAGTTTCTTTTCAAAACTTGCACAGGTAGCATCAATGTAATCGCGATAAGAACAAGTATAAGCAGCATGATCAGGAGATTTACAATAGTCGCACAAAACAGGAGGCACATAAGAATAAGATGAGTCAAAGGAATCCATAAAATGATCTGAAGGTTTAGAATCAGCATAAAAATCACATTCTCCATGAGTCGGGTATATAAAAGTCTCATTAGCTTGTTCAAACGCGTAGGTTTCCCAAGCTAATTTTTCCAAGAAATCCCAAACTTCATTTTGAGCTTTAGATAATAATTCAGGAAAACCTCCAGGACTAAGTGATTCAATGTAATTCCTTGACTCGAAATTCAGACCCTCAATAACTACGTCACAAATTTGGCATTTTTGAAAATTATGATTCAATTGAGCACGATAATCATTAAGCCTTGAAAAATAATTCCAAAAAGGTTCATGCTCAAATTGCGGGAAATTGAAAGCAGGCATTTTGAAATTTTTAATTTTTTTTTGGCAAAATTTTTTCAATTTTTAGGGGTTTTCAATTTATTTTTTGGATTTTTGGTTTTTCAAAATTTTTTTGTGATTTTTGAAGGTTTTCAAATTTTTTTTTGGATTTTTGAATTTTTTTCATTTTTTTTTGGATTTTTGGATTTTTTTTTGGATTTTTTTGAAGAAATGATAACAACAAATGATGATTGATACTAAAATAACAAAATAAAGCACACAACTAAATAACTTCTAATAAAATCACGAAAAACACAAACTGAGAGTGAAATAAAAGCCGCAAGCGTACAGCTCTCGCTGTAATACTTGAGGGTCGAATCCTCGGGGACAACGGAAGAATTTAGGTCACAAAACAAAGTGGATTAACTACTTCAGGAGATTATGCATTAACTAGACGTAAACAGCTACTAAAATCAAAACCTAAAACTACCTAACCTAACTTAAAATCACCAAACTTGCCATATTCAAATCAACCAAATTACTTGAATCTGAGGAAAACTAAAATTAAACAGACCTAAAATATGCACTAAAACCATAAGAATTCAACTCACCACTTAAGATTCTGCTCTCATTGTGAACTAAATTACGGAAAGGGAAAGTAAAACTGAGGCTAATATTAAACATTGAAGCAAGAACAGAAATCAAACTCTATGACAGCCAACATCATCAACCACTAACAGATTACTAGCAGCAAGCAATCGATATCCAGAACAAGCGAACCGAAGCAAGAGGGGAGGGGAAACAGGGCACGAGAGAAACCTGAAAATTGAGTCGACTCCACGGTGAAGGGCACAGAGAACGGAACCGAAACAGAACAGGGAAGCAACAGGGGAGGGGGAATTCGAACTAAAATCTACCAACACAGGGCCTCCTCGCTTTGCAGCTCAGCCCTACAACCAACAATGGCGGAATCGCCATTAATACCGAAACAGAACAGAGCAAACGGGGGAGGGGGAATTCAAACGAAATTCAACAACCCAACATCCAATTTTACAAAAATCAAACCATAATCGTAAATTACTACTGGGAAACTTGAAAGTATAACAAAATTACAAGAAATTCGAACTCAAAAACTCATTCTAACATAAAACCCTAAAATCGAAATTTACCCTAAAATTCGAATGACTAGAACGAAATCAAAACTAAACCTAAACCTAAAACGAAATTAAACCTAAACTAGAACCTAAAATTACCTAGCTCTCAATGGCGTCTGCGAGCTTCAATATATGCCCGAACTCCATGAATTCTTCACCGTTCGATTTGGGGTTGTCGTGGATGGCGAAGATGGTGTTGGCTGGAAGATGCGTTGGCACTTGCAGCGTGAAGTGCGGGATGGAGGTTCGAGGGGAGAGAAAGGGAAGATGAGAGAAGAGATGAGGATGAAGAAGGCGAGGCAGGCTCTGGGGTCTTCGGGGTTCTGGGTTAGCAGAGGGACGCGAAGAGAGGGAGTGAAGGGGAGGGGGAATTAAAAGACGTTGAACCGGGTGGCTGGGAAGGGGTGAACCGGACCGGTTTTTTTATTTTTTCTCTGAACCGGTTCAATTCTTTTTGGGCCGGTTCACTGCAATTTAGATCGGTTCATGGCAATTTTGGGCCAGTTCTTTAATTCCCGACATTTTCCACTATTTTTCTCGCATTTTGGCCATTTTTCTGAAATTATTCAAAACCTGCAAAATAAAATAAAATCAAATAAAAACCTTAAAAATACGATTAAAACGAGCATAAAATTAGTATAAAAGTACCTTAAAAATAGCTCATTTTTGGTGCGAACACCTATTTATTTTTTAAACGGGTTGACCTGTTAACCCGTTTAAGATAAATAGGTCAAGTTCGGTAATCTAATTAATTATTTATGCATTTAATATTTTTAACTAATACGTAATTACAGTGTTAAAAATTAAGTTTACATATCACGTTAAATAATTACTCTTTAAAATTTCCCTAATTCGTCATAACTCACAATTTTTAAAAAATTTTATATTCTTAATTGTCTAATAAAAAGTAAATTGATAAATGACAAATGGAAAAATGAATTGACTTATTTAACTCATTTAATAAGATGGATTAAATAGGTACTTTTCCATGTCAAGAATGTCAACCTGAACCTAACCTATTTAATTAAATGGATTGAACGTGTCAACCCATTTAATTAAATGGGTCAAAAATTTGTAGCCAAACCCACGTAAGTTCATGTCGATTTCACATCGGTAATCGTGTCGGGTCAGCTTCTCCCAACTCTAGCTGCGATTATGATTAAACTTGAGATAAATAAGTTGATCAAGCTAAACCCTCACCTTTTCAAATTATGCTAGTATTTGAGGTTGATCGGTTGCATCATTGAGGCCACCTAAGCCCTTTCTTAAGGGTCAATAGGCTAGTCTAGTTATTCCAATTACCTATTTTCGTGGGATTAGTTCGACTAACTTACTAGGTTGACAACCATTGACCTAGCAAGCGATGAGACTATTTTCATGTCCCAATTCCTGCCATTCACTCTACCCACACTAGGCAACCAACCTCACCTTTCAGTATAAATCAGTTGCCCTAAAACACAAATTAAAGCTCTTTCGAGCATTTCATTGAACACATGATGGCCGTGAGGGAAAACCTTAAATTCTAGTATGAATAAGGGGGGCAAAGGCTGAACAACAATCACAAGGCCATCACAAGGCCAATCACAATCCAAATTCACAACTATAATTTATAAACTTTACAAAAGCATATAAACCAAAACATGAACATAAACATACAAAATAAAGAGAGGAAGAGAAGAGAAAACTTATGTTGATTGAATGAACTTGAGAATCCACAAGTTCGAATCCAAATAACCAGAGACAAATCCTAATCTAATTCTCTAATGGGATTTTTATTGGCTAATCCTAACCTAAAAACTCCCAAAAAGTCGCTAAAGGAGAGCCTGTGGAGGTCCCGAACAAAAACGCTGAAGGACGCTTAAATAGAAAATCGGGCGAGCGGGCGACGGGGGAGGGGCACGTCCATGCCAGGTGGCACGCCCCCACCACGCCATTTTTCTGGCGCGATGGTTCCACCCCTCATCATCCCTTTCTTACCTGCTTTCGCTGCTTTTGTCTGTGTTCGCTCCTTTTCATGGTACTTACTCCATTTGAACTTATTTCCCACAAAACGTAAATCAAACAAGTAAAAATCCTAAAGATTAAGTTATTATACAAGCTGAAAGCGGATGAAAGAGGCACGTAGAATATGATAATTTCTCGCCTAACAAATACCTCCACACCTATGTTTCACTCGTCCTCGAGCGAAACAAAAGAAAAACTAACATAGGAACCTAACTCACTTTCGCAGGAATTGCGATTGCATTTAGCGTATGCAACAAACCCTTTGAACCCCTCGGTTCCCCAAAGTGGACGAGTAAGGTCTCGTACGGGTTTGCGGAAGATATACCCATAGAATCTTGGAAAAGAAAAATAAGAGGAAAAGGAGAAAGGAAAAACAAAGAAAATAAAACAGATATACAAACAAGGCAAAAATATCTATACAAGGGGAAGACTATACACATTCTAACCAACCAAATCACCAATGCAACGAAGATATTAACCTATATATAAACAGAGTGTACATATCAAGACTCTCTATCGATATACACGACATCAAAGTACTAACTTTTCACCTTACTGTGTATTAAAACCTGAAATTTATCCTAATGCTCAGTGTGTAAGTGTATCATTATCTTAGGACTTAGCCTTACCAGAATCAACTCAATCCCACTTGACTAACACATGCTACATTATTGACTTGTTAACACAGGAAGCAAGCTTTTCCAGTAGCAGTATTGTCTCAAAGGATAACACCTAGTGGCAGTATTGTCTCAAAGAGTAATGCCCAGTAGCGCATGCCTCAAAGGTATACTTGTCATTCCTTGTTTTATGTTTTTCTTTTTCTCCTTTTTTTTTTGAATGCAAACAATTATTAAAGTAACCGTGTCAAAAACAGGTGACAGAGTCAATCACGGAAGACTAAGTCCCTAAGCTAATGATGATGGCATAGATAAGGATAGGATTACACATCGATAACGAATAATTGGGGTTAGCATGAGGGCCTAGAATGACCCGCTGAGGACGAAGATCTATCATGCACATCACATTCCTATACAAGCTAATAGTCAAAGTACAGAGGATTTAAGCTAATCAGAATAATACGAAGCTTCCCCAAAGCCGAAAAGAAAAACTATACAAAAGTGAAAAAATTTTCACAAAAATATGCATAGGGTATATGACTTCCCACCCCCACCCCTAAATCTCACAATGTTCTCATTGGGAGCCAAGGAGTCACAACCACCAATAAGACACATATATATACAAATGGAAGAAATCTACAAAATTAACAACACAAATGCAAAACATAAACAAGAAAGGGCAAAAGGTATATACACAAAATAAAAATAAAGAAAGAGAAAAGAGGAAATGAATTTACCTGGTTAGGCACTGGGTGCACCTAAACTACTACTTCCTCAAGATGGTGCGATGGGAGACTGAAGGAGCATCAGCCACTCCTCCTTATCTCAAGATCCAAGCTACGAAATCAGATGCCGTCAAAGCTCTCATGAGCTTATCAAACACCTGAGCATGCAACTCAGATGAATGGGAATAAGAGCACTTAAACATGAATCTTGAAATAATGGTAAGCGTTCTCTGAAATTTATCAAATGCCGTTAAAAAGTCCCTAGAGTGATCGAATGCAAAGGTCAACATGATTTTTGCAGGCATAGTCTCGAGGTATAATCTATAAGGGTCAAGGGAGGGGTCATACACTCTAAAGATACCAAGAGACTCCAAACTGTCAACCACATTCCCCTCAAGCATATCATGATAATTAGCGGGTAACATATTACGGTACTCAGGGGGAGGGGAGGGTAGTGAATGGAAAGGGGAAGCATGGAATATATCAAGAGGCTTCGGGGAAATATTATCAACAAAATCAGGATTAGCTGGCCCCGCAACCACAACATCCACACATGAAGTCCCTATGGGAGTTTCATAAAGACCATACTCCTCAATAAAAACATCGCCTAACTTAGACCAAGTATCATCCTCATCAACACTACCGCCAACACCAACGGTCTCACCTACCTCGAACTCCATTAACTGAGTTAAAGGGGGAGGTTTATGAAAAAGGGTCATGACAAACGCAATGTTGGCCCTGAGGGCATTAGGAAAGGATAGAGTAACTGTGGGTAAAGTAGTCAAGGGAGGGTTGAGTACTTCCTTTAGTCCGAACTCTAGAGGAGGGAAAGACGTACCACCATCACACAGATTGAAATCAAGTCTCGGAGAACTACAACTAAGGTCAGTCTTAGGTGATAGGTCATACTCCAGCATTTTATTAGCAAACGTAATTTGTTGCTCATTCATTGTCTCTATCATATTGCTAAGTCTAGCAAATCCCTAATCAGAAATACAGTAGGGACAAGAATTACTGTCATGATCAAAGCAATGGCAAATTTAGCGCATAGCAGGAGCATAATCAGGGATGTAAGGGGGTGGGATGTATGAATCAGTACAACTAATCTCATATTCATAAGTATCCTGAGCCAACCAGTCAAGAAAATCCCAAGCTTCATTAACATTTTTAGCACAAAAATCCCAAAACTCTAAAAGAGTACAGGTCTCACAATTCCCTCATAAACTGTAATCAAAATTTTCCACTTTTCTAACTAAAAATCACAATGAGCAAGAAAAGCATGTAATTTATTATAGTATCTCCAAAATAATTCATGCTCATACTAAGGGAAGTGGGAAAAAGGCATTTTTTTTTTTTAAATAAAAGCCTAGTCTCGAATGCCCAAGTAAGCTCTAATATTGAAAAGCGCCAGCTCCCTAGCAACGGTGCCAAAAACTTGTTAGGGAAAAAGTTTTAATATTTATAAACTCTAAGTGCAAGGTACATCGTTGAGTACTCGGGGTGTCATCCGCAGAGAGTTGGGTTTCCAAGTACCAGAGTTAACTAAAGCGTCTCAAGCTAGCAAAACTAAAGGGATAGAAAATAGAACTAAACTACCAAAATGACCAAAGGACTGCGACTAAAGCTGGGCAATAAGTCGTGTCGGGTCGTGTTCGTATTCTTGTCGAACTTAAACAGACTGAGAATTCCTCGACCTGAACCCAACCCATTTATTAAATGGGTTGAAAAGCCTTAACCTGTGCCTATTTAATTTTTAAACGGGTTGATCCGCTTAACCCATTTAAGATAAACGGTCAAGTTCAGTAATCTAATTAACGATTTATGCATTTAATATTTTCAACTAATACGTAATTACAGTGTTAAAAATTTAGTTTACATATCACGTTAAATAATTACTCTTTAAAATTTCTTTGATTCGTCATAATTCACAATTTTTAAAAAATTTTATGTTCTTAGTTATCTAACAAAAAGTAAATTGATAAATGACAAATAGAAAAATGAGTTGACTTATTTAACTCATTTAATTAAACGGGTTAACTAGGTACTTTTTTGTGTCGAGAATGTCAACCTGAACCTAACCCATTTAATTAAACGTGTTGATCGTGTCAACCCATTTAATTAAATGGGTCGAAAATTTGTAGAAACCCACTTAAGTTCGTGTCAGTTTCGAGTCGGTAATCGTGTCGGGTTAGCTTTTCCTAACTCTAACTGCGATTATGATTAAACCTGAGATAAATCAGTTGATCGAGTTAAACTCTCACCTTCCCAATTATGCTAGTATTCGAGGTTAACCGATTGCATCATTGAGGCTACCCAACCCCTCTCTTAAGGGTCAATAGGTTAGTTTAATTGTTCTAACCACCTATTTTCATGGGATTAGTTCGACTAAACTACTAAGTTGACAACCCTTGACCTAGCTGGCAACGAGACTATTTTCATGTCCCAATCCTAGTCATTCACTCTACCCACTCTAGACAATCAACCACACCTTTCAGCAAAAATCAGTTGTCCTAAAACACAGATTAAAGCTTTTTCGAGCATTTCATCGAACACATGGTGGGCGTGAGGGAAAACCTTAAATTCTAGCATGAACAAGGGGGACAAAGGCCGAGCAACAATCAATTGGCCATCACAAGGCTAATCACAATCCAAATTCACAACTATAATCTGTAAACATTACAAAAGCATATAAACCAAAACATGAACATAAATATACAAAATAAAGAGAGGAAGAGATGAGAAAACTTATGTTGATTGAATGAACTTGAGAATCCACAAGTTTGAGTCCAAACAGCCAGAGACAAATGCTAATCTAATTCCCCAATGGGATTTTTATTGGCTAATCCGAACCTAAAAACTCCCAAAATGTGGCTAAAGGAGAGCTCGAGGAGGTCCCAAACAAAAATGCCAAAGGACGCTTAAATAGAAAATTGGGTGAGCGGGCGACGGGTGGCACGGCCCCATCGTGCCATTTTTCTGGCGCGATGGTTCCGCCCCTCGTCATCCCTTTCTTGCCTGCTTTCACTGTTTTTATCTGTCTTCGCTCCTTTTCATGGTACTTGCTCCATTTGAACTTATTTTCTACCAAATGTAAATAAAATAAGTAAAAATCCTAAAGATTAAGTGATTATACAAGCTAAAAGTGGATGAAAGAGGCACGTAAAATATGATAATTTCTCACCTAACAAATACCCCCATACCGATCTTTTGCTCGTCCTCGAGCAAAACAAAAGAAAAACTAACATAGGAAGCTAACTCACTTTCGCAGGAATCGGGAATGCATTTAGCGTATGCAACAAGCCCTTTGAACCCCTTGATTCCCCCAAGTGGACGAGTAAGGTCTTGTGCGGGATTGCAGAGCATATACCCACAAAATCTTGAAAAAGAAAAATAAGTGGAAAAAGGAGAAAGGAAAAACAAAGAAAACAAAATAGATATACAAACAAGGCACAAATATCTGTACAAAGGGAAGACTGTACACATTCTAGCCAACTAATTCACCAATGCAACGAAGGTATTAGCCTGTATATAAACAGAGTGTATACCTCAAGACTCTCTATCCACATACACGACATCAAAGCACTAACTTTTCACCACACTGTGCATTAAAACCTAAAATCCATCCTAATGCTCGGTGTGTAAGTGTATCATTATCTTAGGACTTAGCCTTACTAGAATCGACTAAATCCTACCTTATTGATTTGTTGGCATAGGAAGCAAGCTTTCCCAATAGCAGTATAGCCTCAAAGGATAACACCCAATAGCAGTATTGCCTCAAAGGGTAACGCCCAGTAGTGCATGCCTCAAAGGGATGCTCGTCATTCCTTGTTTTATGTTTTTCTTTTTCTCCTTTTTTTTTAATGAATGCGAACAATTATTAACCGTGTCAAAAACAGGTGGGAGAGTCAATCACGGAAGACTAAGTCCCTAAGCTAATGATGATGGCATAGATAAGCATAGGATTACATATCGATAACGAATAATTGGGGTTAGCATGAGGGCCTAGAGTGACATGCTGAGGACGAAGATCTATCATGCACATCACATTCCTACACAAGCTAATAGTCAAAGTACAGGGGATTTAAGCTAATCAAAATAGTACGAAGCTTCCCCAAAGCTGAAAAGAAAAACTACACAAAAGTGAAAAAATTTTCACAAAAATATGCATAGGGTATATGACTTCCCACCCCCACACCTAAATCTCACAATGTCCTCATTGGGAGCCAAGGAGTCACAACCACCAATAAGACACCTACATATATAAAAGGAAGAAATCTAAAAAAATAACAACATAAAAGCAAAATACAAACAAGAAAGGGCAAAAGCTATATACACAAAATAAAAATAAAGAAAGAGAAAAGAGGGAACGAATTTACCTGATTAGGCGCTGGGTGCACCTAAACTACCACCTCCTCAAGATGGTGTAATGGGAGGTTGAAGGAGCATCAGCCACTCCTCCTCATCTCAAGATCCGAGCTACCAAATCAGATGCTGTCAAAGCTCTCATGAGCTTATCAAATGCCTGATCATGCAACTCAGATGAATGGGAATAAGTGCACTTAAACATGAATCTTGAAATAATGGTAAGCGCTCTCTAAAATTTATCAAATGCCCTTAAAAAGTCCTTACAGTGATCGAATGCAAAGGTCAACATATTTTTGTAGGCATGGTCTCGAGGTATAATCTATAAGGGTCAAGGGAGGTGTCATACCCTCTAAAGGTACCTCGAGGCTTCAAACAGTCAACTACATTCCCCTCAAGCATATCATGATAATCAGTGGGTAACATATTACGATACTCAAGGGGAGGGGAGGGTAGTGAACGGAAAGGGGAAGCATAGAATGTATCAAGAGGGTTGGGGGATATATTATCAACAAAATCAGGATTAGCTGGGCCCGCAACCACAACATCTACACATGAAGTCCCTATGAGAGTTTCATGAAGACTATACTCCTCAATAAAAGCATCACCTAATTCAGACCAAGTATCATCTTCATCAACACTAGCGCCAACACCAACGATCTCACCTACCCTGAACTCCGTCGATTGGGCTAAAGGGGGAGGTTTATCAAAAAAGTTCATGATAAACGCAGTGTTGTCCCTGAGGGTATTAGGAAAGGATGGAGCAACTGTGAGTAAAGTAGTCAAGGGAGGGTTAAGTACTTCCTCTAGTACGAAGTCTAGAGGAGGGAAAGACGCACCATCATCACACAGATTCACATTAAGTCTTGGACAACTAGAACTAAGGTCAGTCTCACGTGATAGGTCATACTCTAGCATTTTATTAGCAAACGTAATTTGTTGCTCATTCATTGTCTCTATCATATTGCTAAGTCTAGCAAATCCCTAATCAGAAATATAGTAGGGACAAGAATTGCTGTCATGATCAAAGCAATGGCAAATTTAGCGTATAGCTGGAGCATAATCAGGGATGTAAGGGGGTGGGATGTATGAATTAGTACAACTAATCTCATATTCATAAGTATCCTGAGCCAACCAGTCAAGAAAATCCCAAGCTTCATTAACATTTTTAGCACAAAAATTCCAAAACTCTAAAAGAGTACAGGTCTCACAATTCACACCCTCATAAACTGTAATCAAAATTTTTCACTTTTCAAATTAAAAATCACAATGAGCAAGAAAAGTATGTAATTTATTATAGTATCTCCAAAATAATTCATGCTTATATAAAGGGAAGTGGGAAAAAGACATTTTTTTTAAAAAATAAAAGCCTAGTCTCGAATGCCCAAGTAAACTCTAATATTGAAAAGCGCCAGCTCCCTGGCAATGGTGCCAAAAACTTGTTAGAGAAAAAGTTTTAATATTTATAAACTCCAAGTGCAAGGTGCATCGTTGAGTACTCGGGATGTCGTCCGCAGAGAGTTGGGTTTCCAAGTATCAGAGTTAACTAAAGCGTCTCAAGCTAGCAAAACTAAAGGGATAGAAAATAGAACTAAACTACCAAAATAACCAAAGGACTGTGCCTAAAGCTAGACAATTGGTCGTGTCGGGTCGTGTTCGTGTTCGTGTCGAACTTAAACAGATTGAGAATTCCTCGACCTAAACCCAACCCATTTATTAAATGGGTTGAAAAGCCTTAACCTGTGCCTATTTAATTTTTAAACGGGTTGATCCGCTTAACCCATTTAAGATAAACGGGTCAAGTTCAGTAATCTAATTAACTATTTACGCATTTAATATTTTCAACTAATACGTAATTACAGTGTTAAAAATTTAGTTTACATATCACGTTAAATAATTACTCTTTAAAATTTCTCTGATTCGTCATAATTCACAATTTTTAAAAAATTTTATGTTCTTAATTATCTAATAAAAAGTAAATTGATAAATGACAAATAGAAAAATGAGTTGACTTATTTAACTCATTTAATTAAACGGGTTAACTAGGTACTTTTTTGTGTCGAGAATGTCAACCTGAACCTAACCCATTTAATTAAACGTATTGATCGTGTCAACCCATTTAATTAAATGGGTCGAAAATTTGTAGAAACCCACTTAAGTTCGTGTCAGTTTCGCGTCGATAATCGTGTCGGGTTAGCTTTTCCTAACTCTAACTGCGATTATGATTAAACATGAGATAAATCAGTTGATCAAGTTAAACTCTCACCTTCCCAATTATGCTAGTATTCGAGGTTGACCGGTTGCATCATTGAGGCCACCCAACCCCTCTCTTAAGGGTCAATAGGTTAGTTTAATTATTCTAACCACCTATTTTCATGGGATTAGTTTGACTAAACTACTAAGTTGACAACCCTTGACCTAGCTGGCGACGAGACTATTTTCATGTCCCAATCCTAGTCATTCACTCTACCCACTCTAGACAATCAACCACACCTTTCAGCATAAATCAGTTGTCCTAAAACACAGATTAAAGCTCTTTCGAGCATTTCATCGAACTCATGGTGGGCGTGAGGGAAAACCTTAAATTCTAGCATGAACAAGGGGGACAAAGGCCGAGCAACAATCAATTGGCCATCACAAGGCTAATCACAATCCAAATTCACAACTATAATCTGCAAACATTACAAAAGCATATAAACCAAAACATGAACATAAACATACAAAATAAAGAGAGGAAGAGAAGAGAAAACTTATGTTGATTGAATGAACTTGAGAATCCACAAGTTTGAGTCCAAACAACCAGAGACAAATGCTAATCTAATTCCCCAATGGGATTTTTATTGGCTAATCCGAACCTGAAAACTCCCAAAATGTGGCTAAAGGAGAGCTCGAGGAGGTCCCAAACAAAAATGCCGAAGGACGCTTAAATAGAAAATTGGGGGAGCGGGCGACGGGTGGCACGGCCCCATCGTGCCATTTTTCTGGCGCGATGGTTCCGCCCCTCGTCATCCCTTTCTTGCCTACTTTCACTGTTTTTATCTGTCTTCGCTCCTTTTCATAGTACTTGCTCCATTTGAACTTATTTTCTGCAAAACGTAAATAAAATAAGTAAAAATCCTAAAGATTAGGTGATTATACGAGCTAAAAGTGGATGAAAGAGGCACGTAAAATACGATAATTTCTCACCGAACAAATACCCCCATAGCTATCTTTTGCTCGTCCTCGAGCAAAACAAAAGAAAAACTAACATAGGAAGCTAACTCACTTTCGCAGGAATCGCGGATGCATTTAGCGCATGCAACAAGCCCTTTGAACCCCTTGGTTCCCCCAAATGGACGAGTAAGGTCTTGCGCGGGTTTGCAGAAGATATACCCATAAAATCTTGAAAAAGAAAAATAAGTGGAAAAAGGAGAAAGGAAAAACAAAGAAAACAAAATAGATATACAAACAAGGCATAAATATCTGTACAAAGGGACGACTGTACACATTTTAACCAACTAATTCACCAATGCAATGAAGGTATTAGCCTGTGTATAAACAGAGTGTATACATCAAGACTCTCTATCCACATACACGACATCAAAGCACTAACTTTTCACCCCACTGTGCATTAAAACGTAAAATCCATCCTAATGCTCGGTGTGTAAGTGTATCATTATCTTAGGACTTAGCCTTACCACAATCGACTCAATCTCACTTGACTAACACATGCTACATTATTGACTTGTTAGCACAGGAAGCAAGCTTTCCCAGTAGTAGTATGGCCTCAAAGGATAACACCCAATAGCAGTATTACCTCAAAGGGTAACGCCCAGTAGCGCATGCCTTAAAGGGATACTCGTTATTCCTTATTTTATGTTTTTCTTTTTCTCCTTTTTTTTTTTGAATGCGAACAATTATTAACCGTGTCAAAAACAGGTGGGAGAGTCGATCACGGAAGACTAAGTCCCTAAGCTAATGATGATGGCATAGATAAGGATAGGATTACACATCGATAACGAATAATTGGGGTTAGCATGAGGGCCCAGAGTGACACGCTGAGGATGAAGATCTATCATGCACATCACATTCCTATACAAGCTAATACTCAAAGTATAGGGGATTTAAGCTAATCAGAATAGTACGAAGCTTCCCCAAAGCCGAAAACAAAAACTACACAAAAGTGAAAAAATTTTCACAAAAATTTGCATAGGGTATATGACTTCCCACCCTCACGCCTAAATCTCACAATGGCCTCATTGGGAGCCAAGGAGTCGCAACCACCAATAAGACACATACATATACAAAAGGAAGAAATCTAAAAAAGTAACAACACAAAAGCAAAATATAAACACGAAAGGGCAAAAGCTATATACACAAAATAAAAATAAAGAAAGAGAAAAGAGGGAACGAATTTACCTGATTAGCCGCTGGGTGCACCTAAACTACCACCTCCTCAAGATGGTGTAATGGGAGGTTGAAGGAGCATCAGCCACTCCTCCTCATCTCAAGATCCGAGCTACCAAATCAGATGCTGTCAAAGCTCTAATGAGCTTATCAAACACCTGAGCATGCAACTCAGATGAATGGGAATAAGAGTACTTAAACATGAATCTTGAAATAATGGTAAGCACTCTCCAAAATTTATCAAATGCCCTTAAAAAGTCCTTAGAGTGATCGAATGCAAAGGTCAACATGATTTTTGCAGGCATGGTCCCGAGGTATAATCTATAAGGGTCAAGGGAGGTGTCATACCCTCTAAAGGTACCTAGAGGCTTCAAACAGTCAACTACATTCCCCTCAAGCATATCATGACAATCAGTGGGTAACATATTACGATACTCAAGGGGAGGGGAGGGTAGTGAACGGAAAGGGGAAGCATGGAACGTATCAAGAGGGTTGGGGGATATATTATCAATAAAATCAGGATTAGCTGGGCCCACAACCACAACATCTACACATAAAGTCCCTATGAGAGTATCATGAAGACCATACTCCTCAATAAAAGCATCACCGAATTTAGACCAAGTATCATCTTCATCAGCACTAGCACCAACACCAACGATCTCACCTACCCTGAACTCTGTCCATTGGGCTAAAGGGGGAGGTTTATCAAAAAAGGTCATGATAAACGCAGTCTTGTCCCTGAGGGTATTAGGAAAGGATGGAGCAACTGTGAGTAAAGTAGTCAAGGGAGGGTCAAGTACTTCCTCTAGTACGAACTCTAGAGGAGGGAAAGACGCACCATCATCACACAGATTCACATCAAGTCTATGACAACTAGAACTAAGGTCAGTCTCAGGTGATAGGTCATACTCCAGCATTTTATTAGCAAACGTAATTTGTTGCTCATTCATTGTCTCCATCATATTGCTAAGTCTAACAAATCCCTAATCAGAAATATAGTAGGGACAAGAATTACTGTCATGATCAAAGCAATGGCAAATTTAGCGCATAGCAGGCGCATAATCAGGGATGTAAGGGGGTGGGATGTATGAATTAGTACAACTAATCTCATATTCATAAGTATGATGAGCCAACCAGTCAAGAAAATCCCAAGCTTTATTAACATTTTTAGCACAAAAATCCCAAAACTCTAAAAGAGTACAGGTCTCACAATTCACACCCTCACAAAGTGTAATCAAAATTTTCCACTTTTCTAACTAAAAATCACAATGAGCAAGAAAAGCATGTAATTTATTATAGTATCTCCAAAATAATTCATGCTCATATTAAGGGAAGTGGGAAAAGGGCTTTTTTTTTAAAAAAAATAAAAGCCTAGTCTCGAATGCCCAAGTAAGCTCTAATATTGAAAAGCGCCAGCTCCCTGGCAACAGTGCCAAAAACTTGTTAGGGAAAAAGTTTTAATATTTATAAACCCCAAGTGCAAGGTGCATCGTTGAGTACTCGGGGTGTCGTCCGCAGAGAGTTGGGTTTCCAAGTACCAGAGTTAACTAAAGCGTCTCAAGCTAGCAAAATTAAAGGGATAGAAAATAGAAATAACTACCAAAATAACCAAAGGACTGCGATTAAAGCTGGGCAATAGGTCGTGTCGGGTCGTGTTCGTGTTCGTGTCAAACTTAAATGGGTTGAGAATTCCTAGGCCTGAACCTAACCCGTTTATTAAATGGGTTGAAAAGCCTTAACCTGTGCCTATTTAATTTTTAAACGGGTTGGTCCACTTAACCCATTTAAGATAAACGGGTCAAATTCAGTAATCTAATGAACTATTTACGCATTTAATATTTTCAACTAATATGTAATTACAGTGTTAAAAATTAAGTTTATATATCACGTTAAATAATTTCTCTTTAAAATTTCTCTAATTCGTCATAATTCACAATTTTTAAAAAATTTCATGTTCTTAATTATCTAATAAAAAGTAAATTGATAAATGACAAATAGAAAAATGAGTTGACTTATTTAACTCATTTAATTAAACGGGTTAACTAGGTACTTTTTTGTGTCGAGAATGTCAACCTGAACCTAACCCATTTAATTAAACGTGTTGATCGTGTCAACCCATTTAATTAAATGGGTCGAAAATTTGTAGAAACCCACTTAAGTTCGTGTCAGTTTCGCATCGATAATCGTGTCGGGTTAGCTTTTCCTAACTCTAACTGCGATTATGATTAAACCTGAGATAAATCAGTTGATCGAGTTAAACTCTCACCTTCCCAATTATGCTAGTATTCGAGGTTGGCCGGTTGCATCATTGAGGCCACCCAAGCCCTCTCTTAAGGGTCAATAGGTTAGTCTAGTTATTCTAACCACCTATTTTCATGGGATTAGTTCGACTAAACCACTAAGTTGACAACCCTTGACCTAGATGGCGACGAGACTATTTTCATGTCCCAATCCTAGTCATTCACTCTTCCCACTCTAGACAATCAACCGCACCTTTCACCATAAATCAGTTGTCCTAAAACACAGATTAAAGCTCTTTCGAGCATTTCATCGAACACATGGTGGGCGTGAGGGAAAACCTTAAATTCTAGCATGAACAAGGGGGACAAAGGCCGAGCAACAATCAATTGGCCATCACAAGGCTAATCACAATCCAAATTCACAACTATAATCTGTAAACATTACAAAAGCATATAAACCAAAACATGAACATAAACATACAAAATAAAGAGAGGAAGAGAAGAGAAAACTTATGTTGATTGAATGAACTTGAGAATCCACAAGTTTGAGTCCAAACAACCAGAGACAAATGCTAATCTAATTCCCCAATGGGATTTTTATTGGCTAATCCGAACCTAAAAACTCCCAAAATGTGGCTAAAGGAGAGCTCGAGGAGGTCCCAAACAAAAATGCCGAAGGACGCTTAAATAGAAAATTGGGCGAGCGGGCGACGGGTGGCACGGCCCCATCGTGCCATTTTTCTGGCGCGATGGTTCCGCCCCTCGCCGTCCCTTTCTTGCCTACTTTCACTGTTTTTATCTGTTTTCGCTCCTTTTCATAGTACTTGCTCCATTTGAACTTATTTTCTGCAAAACGTAAATAAAATAAGTAAAAATCCTAAAGATTAAGCGATTATATGAGCTAAAAGTGGATGAAAGAGGCACGTAAAATACGATAATTTCTCACCGAACAAATACCCCCATAGCTATCTTTTGCTCGTCCTCGCGCAAAACAAAAGAAAAACTAACATAGGAAGCTAACTCACTTTCGCAGGAATCGCGGATGCATTTAGCGCATGCAACAAGCCCTTTGAACCCCTTGGTTCCCCCAAGTGGACGAGTAAGGTCTTGTGCGCGCAGAAGATATACCCACAAAATATTGAAAAAGAAAAATAAGTGGAAAAAAGAGAAAGGAAAAACAAAGAAAACAAACTAGATATACAAACAAGGCACAAATATATGTACAAAGGGAAGACTGTACACATTCTAGCCAACTAATTCACCAACGCAACGAAGGTATTAGCCTGTATATAAACAGAGCGTATACATCAAGACTCTCTATCCACATACACGACATCAAAGCACTAACTTTTCACCCCACTGTGCATTAAAACCTAAAATCCATCCTAATGCTCGGTGTATAAGTGTATCATTATCTTAGGACTTAGCCTTACCAGAATCGACTCAATCCCACTTGACTAACACATGCTACATTATTGACTTGTTAGCACAGGAAGCAAGCTTTTCCAATAGCAGTATGGCCTTAAAGGATAACACCCAATAGCAGTATTGCCTCAAAGGGTAACGCCCAGTAACGCATGCCTCAAAGGGATACTCGTCATTCCTTATTTTATGTTTTTCTTTTTCTCCTTTTTCTTTTGAATGTGAACATTTGTTAACCGTGTCAAAAATAGGTGGGAGAGTTAATCACGGAAGACTAAGTCCCTAAGCTAATGATGATGGCATAGATAAGGATGGGATTACACATCGATAACGAATAATTGGGGTTAGCATGAGGGCCTAGAGTGACACGCTGAGGACGAAGATCTATCATGCACATCACATTCCTATACAAGCTAATAGTCAAAGTACAGGGGATTTAAGCTAATCAGAATAGTACGAAACTTCCCCAAAGCCAAAAAGAAAAACTACACAAAAGTGAAAAAATTTTCACAAAAATATGCATAGGGTATATGACTTCCCACCCCCACGCCTAAATTTCACAATGTCCTCATTGGGAGCCAAGAAGTCATAACCACCAATAAGACACATACATATACAAAAGGAAGAAATCTAAAAAAAATAACAACACAAAAGCAAAATATAAACAAGAAAGGGCAAAAGCTATATACACAAAACAAAAATAAAGAAAGAGAAGAGGGAACGAATTTACCTGATTAGGCGTTGGGTGCACCTAAACTACCACCTACTTAAGATGGTGTAATGGGAGGTTGAAGGAGCATCAGCCACCCCTCCTCATCTCAAGATCCGAGCTACCAAATCAGATGCTGTTAAAGCTCTCATGAGCTTATCAAACACCTGAGCATGCAACTCAGATGAATGGGAATAAGAGTACTTAAACATGAATCTTGATGATGGTAAGCGCTCTCCAAAATTTATCAAATGCCCTTAAAAAGTCCTTAGAGTGATCGAATGCAAAGGTTAACATGATTTTTGCAGGCATGGTCTCGAGGTATAATCTATAAGAGTCAAGGGAGGTGTCATACCCTCTAAAGGTACCTAGAGGCTTCAAACAGTCAACTACATTCCCCTCAAGCATATCATGATAATCAATGGGTTATATATTACGATACTCAAGGGGAGGGGAGGGTAGTGAACGGAAAGGGGAAGCATGGAATGTATCAAGAGGGTTGGGGGGTATATTATCAACAAAATCAGGATTAGCTGGGCCCACAACCACAACATCTACACATGAAGTCCCTATGAGAGTTTCATGAAGACCATACTCCTTAATAAAAGCATCACCTAATTCAGACCAAGTATCATCTTCATCAACACTAGTGCCAACACCAACGATCTCACCTACCCTGAACTCCGTCGATTGGGCTAAAGGTGGAGGTTTATCAAAAAAGGTTATGATAAACACAGTGTTGTCCCTAAGGGTATTAGGAAAGGATGGAGTAACTGTGAGTAAAGTAGTCAAGGAAGGGTCAAGTACTTCCTCTAGTACGAACTCTAGAGGAGGGAAAGACGCACCATCATCACACAGATTCACATCAAGTCTAGGACAACTAGAACTAAGGTCAGTCTCAGGTGACAGGTCATACTCCAGCATTTTATTCACAAACTCAATTTGTTGCTTATTCATTGTGTCTATCATATTGCCAAGTCTAGCAAAGCCCCCATCAGAAATATAACAGGGACAAGAATTGCTGTCATGATCAGAGCAATGGCAAATTTAGCGCATTGTAGGAGCATAATCAGGGATGCAAGGGGGTGGAATGTATGAATTAGTGCAACTAATCTCATATTCATAAGTATCCTGAGCCAACCAATCATGAAAATCCTAAGCTTCATCAACGTTTTTGGCACAAAAATCCCAAAACTCTAAAAGAGTACAGGTCTCACAATTCACACCCTCATAAACTGTAATCAAAATTTCTCACTTTTCTAAACAAAAATCACAATGAGTAAGAAAAGCATATAATCTATTATAGTATCTCCAAAACAATTCATGCTCATATTGAAGGAAGTGGAAAAAAGAGATTTTTATTTTTTCAAAATAAATGTGCAGCCTCGAATGCCCAAGCTGTTGGAAAGTGGTAACTCCCTAGTAACGGCGCGAAAAACTTATCAGGGAAAAAGTTTTAACATTTATAAACCCCAAATGCAAGGTGCATCATTGAGTACTCGGGGTATCGTCTGCAGAGAGTTGGCTTTCCAAGTACCAAAGCTAACTAAAGAGTCTCAAGTTAGACAAAACCGAAGAGATAGAAAATGGAACTAAACTACCAAAATAACCAAAGGACTGTGCGATTATGATTAAACCTGAGATAAACCAGCTGATCAAGTTAAACCCTTACCTTCCCAAATTATGCTAGTATTTGAGGTTGATCGGTTGTGTCATTGAGGCCAGCCAAGCCATCTCTCAAGGGTTAATAGGCTAATCTAGCTATTCTAACCACCTATTTTCATGGGATTAGTTCGACTAAACTACTAAGTTGATAACCCGTGACCTAGCTAGCGACGAGACTATTTTCATGTCCCAATCCCAACTATTCACTCTACCCATACTAGATAATCAACCTTACCTTTAAGCATAAAACAATTGCCCTGAAACACGAATGAAAGCTCTTTCGAGTATTTCATTGAACACATGGTGGGCATGAGGGAAAACCTTAAATTCTGGCATGAACAAGAGGGGTAAAGGTCTAACAACAACCAATTGGCCATCATAAGGCTAATCACAATCCAAATTCACAACTATAATCTATAAACATTACAAAAGCGTATAAACCAAAACATTACGTAAGCATACAAAATAAAGAGAGGAAGAGAAGAGAAAACTTATGTTGATTGAATGAACTTGAGAATCCACAAGTTTGAATCCAAACAACCAGAGACAAATCCTAATGTAATTCCTCAATGGGACTTCAATTGGCTAATCCTAACTTAAAAACTCCCAAAAAGTCTCTAAAGGAGAGCCGGGGGAGGTCCCGAACGAAAATGCTGAAGGACGCTTAAATAGAAAATCGGGCGAGCGGGCGATGGGGGAGGGGACGACCGTGCCAAGTGGCATGGCCCCACTATGCCAGGGTGGCACGGTCCTACCGTGCCATTTTTCTAGCGCGGTGGTTCGGCCCCCTGCCATCCCTTTCTTGCCTACCTGCACTGGTTATTTCTTTTTCGTGGTACTTGCTCCATTTCAACTTATTTCCTACAAAATGTAAATAAAACAAGTAAAAATCCTAAAGATTAAGTTATTATATGAGCTAAAAGTGGGTGAAAGAGGCATGTAGAATACGACAATTTATCGCCTAATAATATCTAACCTTTTTGAGTATATCAACCGGCTAACCTTGAATCCTCCTTAGGTGGACTTCCTCAAAGGCGAAAATTCTCTAAAGGCAAATAATTATCCAAAAAGAGATTTGATCTGATACCGATTAATCTTTGAATATCTAACCCTTTAGGGTACATCAATTGATTAGTCTTGAATATTCCTAAGGTGAACTTCCTCAAAGGCGAAAATTCTGTAAAGGCAAAAAATTCTCTAAAAGGAAATTTGACTTGGGATCTATTAACCTTTAAATGTCTAACCCTTCTAGGTACAATAATGGGTTAACCTTGAATCCTCCTAAGGTGAACTTCTTCAAAGACAAAATTTTTCAGAGGTCAAAAATTCTCTAAAAGAAAATTTGACGTGGAATTGATTAACCTTTGGATGTCTTATCCCTTTTAGGTACATCAATGGGTTAACATTAAATTCTCCTAAGGTGAACTTCATTAAAGGTGAAAGTTCTCCAAAGGCAAAAGATTCTCTATAAGGAAATTTGAATTGATATTGGTTAACATTTGAATGTCCAACCCTTCCGGGTATATCAACAGGTTAATCTTGAATTCTCAAAAGAAGATCTACATCAGCTTTGTGAGCAACCAGAAGAAGGCTATACCGTACTTGTCAAGCAATGACACAACCCTTTTTTTCTTTATGCTTTTGTAGGTTTGTTATTTGAAATGTTGGATGCTTCAAGCTTTGGACTAAATAGATCATTTTCTCTCTTACTTGCCATAAGCAATATGAAAGTTTTTTTCTCATCCTTCAATAGGTCCACCTTGAGTAACTTTCACTATTTTTCTCACCTTTGGATGGCTTGTTTGTGCGAGTCCGCCTTGGATGACTTTCCCTATTATAACGATGAAGGCCACGTTGTTGTCATCACCAACTTAAATACGGATGCCCTATGATTTGAAGGTGAAGGTTGCTGACATAAAGTGAACCAATATGTTATCGTCACCCCCTAATTTAAAAGAGGAGGCCTACGTAGCAGGTACTACCAATAGGAAGGAGAAGGCTATGTTGTTGTTGCTACCAACTTTAAAGAGGGCACCTACGTCGATAACATGAAGGAGGAGGCTATGGCACCATTGCTACCAACTTGAGGAAGTCCTAAGAGTCTATAACACTCTTGCGATAATTTAAAGTCTGCTTAGATGACATAAAAGTTTGCGCAATGACTTAAGCATCAGTAACTTCGATGATTTGAGGGTTATGAACTTTGAATATTGAGAGTCTTTGATTTTGATGACTTGAAGGTCTTTTATCTTCAATGACTTGTGAGTCTTTAAGTTGGGAGACTTGGGAATCTTGAATTTTGGAGAGTTAGGAGTCTCTAATTTTCATGACTTGAGAGTTGTTGAGTTCACTTCAAGATTTGTAATTTTGTTAACTTGATAGTTTTTAGGTGACTTGGAGGTCTTTGATTTTGATCAATTGGAAGTCTATGACTTTGATGGCTTGAGAATCCTATTAGTGACTTGACTTTCTATGCTGACTTGAGAGTTTAAAAGTTTGGACTCTTAACAGTGACTTAAGAGTTGGAATTGCTTTAACTTGGGAGTCTTTAGGACTAACTTGAAAGTCTTCAACTTAATAACTTGAAAGTGTTTAGATATATATTGCAGGCATGGAAGTATGTTGACATAGGATTCATGAATGTTTCACTTAATAGTCTTTAAGTGACTTGGGAGTTTGCCCCCTAAATGCTCATTTTGAATCTTCCTTCTTCTAAAGCATTTTGCTATATGATCTTGACAAACAATCAAACCAAATTCGTCGGTGTCTTCTTTGTCTAATGTGATTTTTGCTTCCTTTGCAAGTTACAGGATTTGTCCCTTGACTATCTTGCACTTCTCTATAGGATAACTAATGATCCTATGATACTTGCAGTATTTGGGATCATTAGCTTTTTCGATTTCTTCAGGAACCCTTGACTTTGGAAGTTCCATAAGCCCCTTCTTGAGAAGTCTATTAAGCATTTCTGGTGTATTATACTCTGAATAAGAATATTCATTCTTTTTAAGATCTCTAAACATAGAGCTTCTATTTTTTGACAATGTCAATGATTTATCATCATTGAACTCTCTTCTGTAGTAGGCAATTGTAAGCTCCATGTCATGAGCTCGTCTTGCTAATTCTTGAAATGTCTTGGGTTTGTTCACTTACAAAGCATACAATATATCCCAATCCATCCCTGGAGCATTCATCTTGACAATAGAGGTTTCAGACAAGTGATCTTTACACTTCATAGCTAGAGCACGCCAATGATTAATGTAACCAATGACAGCTCATCATTTTGTTACATAGTGATAGTCAATTTTTCTATGTTGACTATGTGGCACATGTTATAAAAGCGATTCAAGTACTTACTTTTCATTTGCCCCCAGCTATTAATGGATCCCGAAGCAAGGTTTGTATATCAGTCAAATGCAATTCCTTCAAGGGATTATATGAACTATTTCACCAATTGGTCTCCTTTAGTGCTAGCATTATTGTAGGTTTTGATGAAGTAAACGATGTGTTGTTTGGGGTTACACTTACCAATAGATTGTTGGAACTTAGGTGGTTGATAGCCATGAGACATATGAAGTGCATTGATCCTCTTTGTATAAGGTATCTTATACAAGTGAGTTTTGCAAGGATCCCCTCCCAGATGAGCCTTCACAGCATCAACTATCAAGTTTTGAATTTACTTAACTGACATTGAGTTTAAGGTTAAATTGCTCCTTGGTTTGCGTTCATCATTAGACTCCTTACTATGATTGGACTCTTTATCAGAATCTCCACCACCTAAGCCTTTGTTGAAGGCTTTAGATAAACCGCTGCCCCAACTTCTTTGTCAGATCAGCAATCTACTTGTTTTGAAACTTGATTTGAGCATCCTTTTTTTTTCCATTCTCCTTAGAGAGTCTTTCTAGAGTAACCTTCATGCTTTCCAATTCTTTCTCCAAGTTGGCAGCCTTTATCACCATGACTGGCATGACGATGGTGTTAGAGGATTCAACTTTAACTTGTGAGAAAAGTGAATCCCCTAGAGATGCTGATGGAGAATTGTTACTACCATAATCATCATACTACTCACTGAAATGCTAAAAGATAGGATCAGCGTAGACTTGGAATTTATCCGATCAATGGGTGGAATCTTCATTATATTGAAGACATCAAGAGATTTTTGATCAGAATTAGGGAGACAAGCAGTTTGATTGACTCCGTTAGTAGGCAAGTTGGAGCCAAAGTTTTGATTTTTGCATGACTGAAATGTTGGAGCCACGACTTATTACTTTAGGGTGATGGAGACAACAGCTTTCGTCATGCTCATAGTCATCATGCTAGTGCTTCGATTATCAGATGCAATACATGCATTTGTGGATTCTTTAGAGGCAGATTCAAAAGTCTTATTCTTTGAAGGTTGAGGGGTGACGTTCTTAGGGGCCATGTCTTCTTTGAAGGAGTATTGAACTTGTTTTCTTGAAGAAAGAGATGAGAGGCAGAGATGGTCCCACCAGGCATGCCAAAATTTATAAACACAAATTTCGAGCCTAAAATAAATTAGACAAGAAATATATACAAATTTGATTTGTATTAATTTTGATATGGTCACAATATCTTTATATTTGTTACAAGATGAATAAATAAATAATTCCTCTGATTTGATCTCCAATTTGTACTTGAAAGAGAGCCGACTGGCTTGAATCTCGATCAAGTTGGATGATTTGACTTCCTTTATAAACTTGAATGAATTTAATCTTGAAAGATGTCCTAAAAGGCTTAGTCTCAATCAAGACAAGTTTTCGTTCATCCTCGAATGTACACAGCACGTGCTTGTAGTGCTTGTTGTCTCCTTCTAGAGAAACATTGCTTGAGAGTTTAAGTCTTTGGAATGCCTTGAGAGTAAATGAATTATTCCATAGCTTGAATATAAGGGAGTAATGTTCTATTTATATGGAAAGAATCCTCTCCCCCTACTAACGTTTACGACTTGGTTATTTTCTTAGGCCCTTGACTTGGTAATTAATTTGGGCTGTGATTTGAAAGTCGATTTGGCCCAATTCATTTAAATAAATTTAATTAATTAAATGGAATGATCTAAGATAATCAATTTATATTTATCTTCTAGCATGACACATATTATTAATTTTATTATGCCTGCACATGTGTCTGATAAGAAAAGGTAATCAAAATACATAGTTAGACAAAATAAAGAAATAGAAATAACCTAAAAAAAAATGACTTCACATAAACTTTACATTAGTCTCTAGCTTGGATAACACATTGACTTACAAAGCTCCCCGATTGATATTTTTTTAGTCAAGACCACATTATTGTTGACAAATAGGGAGAGTACAATGCAAGTATCAAAATAAAGTTCTTAATGAGAGAAAAGAATAGGCGTTCTCGTTATCTTTGCCTATTGGGGGTTTTGTGACAAAGATGGAGAGTGCAGGGGACATTTTTTATTTTTCTACACCTTGATGGAGGCATCGAAAATCTTTGGTTCATTAGAAAACTATTATGGGTGATGAGAATATGGAAAGATAATTGCCATTACTTTTTTGAAAGGAGGCCGGTTAGCATGAAGTTCGTGGGTGATCGACTAGAAATTAATTTGTTTTTTTCTTTGTTTATTTCTGTTAGCCTTCTTGAAGATCACAATATGTTTATTAACATGTTTCAATGAAAGACAAAAAGAGATTATTAACATTGTCTAAACATGTTATGATTCTAAGTGGATATTGGCATGCTAGTACATATTGCTTAATTGATTTGGTATAACTTGCCACAGTATCTTAAGATAATTTAGTACTCAAATTTCAATTTGTGATATTTATGATATTATATTTGGTGATTAAATTTGAGTATGAGATTACAATTCCCTACATACTAATACTTTTGAAATAGTCAAGATTTGCCTAAATTTGCTAATATCTTTTGAGATCATAGTTTGAAGATTATTGATTGCTCAAATCAGCTACTAGATAACATGATCAATAGATCTTCAGCCTAAAATCAAGCAGGTAACCATTGGAAATCAAGCATATAATCGTTGAGCAAACAACAGGAGTTCAAGGGCTTGAAAGCTGCATTACAAGGCCTTGAAATCGGATTGAAGATCAGCTTTCCTTTTCCAAATGCAAGGGACACTTTCCTCAATGACCTCCCAATCTTTGCAACATCATTGGCTATAAGTAGGGAGGTATTTGCATGTGAAGATGACACAAGAGAAAACACAAGAGCTCATATTGGAAGATCATTCACTTACCGATATCTTACTCCCTCATGCTAGTTCATTTAATTATTATCTATTGAGAGTTGTATTGCTATTGATCAAGTGGTTATCGTACGTTTTTGTGTTGGGTTAGGTTGATTAATTGGTGGGCCGATTATCCAAGTATGGTTGAGGACCAACGTGCACATTGGGGCACCTAAAGTTGCAGGGCCAACTTGTAGGTTATACGATTAGTGAATCGTGTTTAATTGACCAACCTATAAAAGAAAAAGGTTCAAAATTCCATCAGCGAAGGGTGCCTATGGGTACATGACTAGGCATGGCCGAACCTCTATAAATAGCGTGTTTTGTCCACATATATTTTTTCACATTTTTATTTCAGTTATTTTGTGACTTTGATCATCACCCTATTCATCCCCCTCTAGGATGATTTAACTTGCTAAATTGGGCCAACAATTGGTATTAGAGCTAGTACTTTTTTTTAAGACTTTACCTTCTAATAATTCAATCTCATGGCTAGTTATGATTTTAACTCTAATTGCCTTCTGTTTTTAAAAGTACTAGTTATTTTTTGTGACAGGAAATAATAGAATTTTATATCAAACACAAGGATCTCAATCGTTGAGAGATTATAATCAAAGGTCTAATAGTTATTGATAAATCGGAAGATGAATATACTGAAGATGATTACAAGCAAATATCCAAAACTTTCAAAGCCCTAAATATTTTATATTGTGCTCTTACTATTGATATTTATGAGTTTATCTTACATTGTGATAGTGCCAAGGAGATGTGGGAGACTCTTTATTATTTGTATAGTACTAATCAAAATGTGGTGTTAAGCGGATTTGTGACACATGATGAAATAATCATAGATGGACATGTTAAGTAAGTAGATGATCATTAACTACATGAAGAGCAAGAATATAAAAGTGGTGATCCAATTCAAGGCCTTATACATAATGATGTCAAGCATGCCCGAATTGAGGAGTTGCTTGAAATTAGTGAGAAAAATAAAGATTCTTGTTATTCATCTATTCTTCAAAGTGGTAAGTATGAGGTAAAATCCATGCTTGAATTTTCAAACTACGGTTTATGACCAATTTGTCATATTTTTCATGATTTAAATACCATACCAAATTTTCGACTTTCAAAATTTCTTGATTGTGGTGTTAAATCAAGAAAATGTGCCAAGAACAAAAGGACATCAAGATTTGATCGAAGAGCTTCATTTTTTAAGAAATTAACAAAGAATGCACATGTTTGTGAGAAGTTCTTGATTCCTCATTTGGGTACTTATAATAAATTTCTAAAAGCATTTAATCCTCCTGAAAATTCAAGTGGAAAAGAAAAAATTGAAGGTTCACACTGGGATATGGTAAGTTATGGTTTGCCTAATGTTAAAATAAGGTAATTTGCCTAAACTTCAAGGCCTTAAAATACAGTCTAAGACCTTGAAAATTATGCAAAAGGTGGGATGTAAATGCATGTAAATAATTAAAACTCAAGGGCTTGAATTTTTATGTCAACATCTTGAATAGTGGTAATATTTAATTCTAAGAAAAAGAAAGGTACTATTATCTTGCATGATCTACATCCTATTTGAGAATTTTTGATTTTCAAATTTTTGAATTTTAATTTGCGTTATTATCTTTAGAAGGTGATCATGATTAATATTTCCTCATATTTTATGATATTATGACAAGTGATCATGCACATATGATCTCAATGCTCTTGTTCATAATTATTATGCTCCCTAATACTTGCATAAATGATATTGCTTGTTTGTACGAGGGAAATATTATATCACTTGATGATTTTTCAATAACCTTGATTTATTCTTGAAGGGGTAGAATTGTTATATTAATATGTTGACCCCTTACAATGCTCATGAGAATATCAAGTCAATGCATGGATGTTAAGATGTGTGATTTGATCAAAAGATTAATGTTTAATCCCTTATATTATTTATATGTGTGTCATAGATTGCAGGGGAGCATCTTTATATGTCATTGATTTGTTGAGGGGCACCTATATGTGTTTGCCATAATTTTCTACACGCTTTGATTTTTCCTTTCTACTTATGCTACGTTTTTAATTAAATACAGAAAGGAAGAGAAGTATTTGTTAAATTGTCATGGTGTGTCATTCACAATTGTATGGATATGTTATTTTATTGGATTTTGTTTTTCATCAAAATGGAGAGATCGTTAGCTTTCTTTAAGCTCACAATTTATTTATTAATATGTTTTGATTAAATACAAAAAGAGATTAATCAATTGATATGTCCATCATGTTATATTTGAATTATCTTAATATTTATATTGTTTAAATATATTATAATTCTAAGCGGATATTGACATGCTAGTACATATTGCTTAATTGATTTCATATAAGTTGCCACTGTATCTTGAGATGATTTAGCATTCAAATTTGAATATATGATCTTTATGATATTGTATTTGGTGATTCAAATTTGATTATAAGATTATGATTCTCTCCATGCCAATACTTTTGAAATAGTCAAGATTTGCCTAAAATTTGTTAATATCTTTTGAGATCATAGTTTGAAGATTGTTGATTGCTCAAATCAGCTACTAGATAACATGATCAACAAGGTCTTCAGTCTAAAATCAAGCAGGTAGCAATTGCAAATCAAGCATATAATCATTAAGCAAACTACAGGAATTCAAGGGCTTGAAAGCTGTATCTCAACGCCTTGAAATCATATTGAAGATCAGCTTTCCTTTTTCAAATACAAGGGTCACTTTCCTCAATGACCTCCCAATCTCTCCAATATTATTAGCTATAAATAGGGAGACATTTGCAGTCGAAGATGACACAAGAGAAAAACACAAGAGCTTATATTGGAAGATCATTCACATACCCATATCTTATTCCCACGTGCTAGTTCATGTAATATTATCTATTGAGAGTTTTATTGTTATTGATCAAGTGGTTATTGTAACTCTTTGTATTGGGTTGGGTTGATTAGTCAAAGGGTCAATTACCCAAGTATTGCTGAGGAGCAACACATATGTTAGGACACTGAAGTTGTAAGGTTAATTCATAGGTTGCACAATTAGTGAATCATGTGTAATTGACCGACCTAATAAAAGAAAAAGGCTTAAAATTCTATCAGTGATGGCCGCCCATGGGTAGAGGAGTAGGTGTGATCGAACCTCTATAAATTGCGTGTTTTGTCCACATTTATTTTTTCGCATTTCTATTTTGATTATTTTATGACTTTGATCATCACCCTATTTATCCTCTATCTGGGGTGATTTAACTAGCCAAATCAAGTCGACAATTTCTTTAGGGGTTTGGTAGATAGGACAGTGAATGCATTAAAAAAAAAAAAGCTATGGGCAGGACTTAGGTAAAGACACAAAAGGATAATTGATGGATTACCTCCAATTGGAGAATTGAGCACCAAAAATGTTCTTTTGTGAAACAAGTTGCGCATTTTTATAACATATATGTACACCATAATAGAAAGACTTATAAAAGAAATAAGATGTTTTATTCGCATTTTCAATAAACAAGGTGCTTTATTACTCGAAGATGTAGTAATTACACTAATACAAATATAATTTTCATGTGTTGTGGCCATTTTGCAAAGTGTATTTTTCCCCATTTTAGAGAATTAATGAATCATTAACGAATGTTCACCATCTTGTTTCTATTAAAACATATGTAAGCATTGCTAGAAAAGGCTTTCAAAGAATTCTCTCCGATAAGATATAAAAAAGAATGTTGTAAGCAATATACTAAATTAGGGTTGGGCAATGGATCGGGTTGGATTATGGTTGACCCATTTATAAAGTGGATTGGGTTGAGTCATAGCCAGACCGTTAATGATTCGGGTCAACTGGGCATTTATCTAAATAAATGGGTCGGGTCGAGTTGGCCAATGGACTACATGCTCTTGACCTATTTTAAAATGAAATAAATTTGCACAAAAAAACTTTGTACAGTAAGTATCATTATGCATAAAGCTTTGGTATAAAGCTTAACAAGTTGTAGCATGTAAATTAGTATGGCAAGTAGGGTCATTAAGCAAGCCGTTAATGGGTCAACCTGACCTAACCGGTTAATATGCGTTAATGGGTCGGCCCTATTGACCTGGTCCATCATTGAATAAACACTTTATTGACCATATTTTAGACAGGTCGGTTTGCTTTCGGTTTGCTTGACCCGATCAGTACTTGACTCGTTGCGCACCCCTATCCTAAAGTACCAATGAATAATGAACGAAATACACAACTAATTATAATTTTTTTGAAAAAGAAAGGCTAGCTATTTACAATTAGACAGAGCAAGTGAATCCAACACAAGCTAAAGGCTTGAAATTTTTTTTCCTTTCTAAAGGTCAGAAGTACATGTGAAGCCAAATCAAGGTAGCTAAAAACAAGTTTGAAGAAAAAAATCCGTTACCATCGAACCTTCCCACTTGCTAATGTTGGCAACCACCTTTCCTTCTTTTTTGGATTGATCGTGCCAAAAGGTAATGAATGCAAAACATATACTCGCAGAACAGAGGGAGAAACAGTCACAAACAGTAAAAACAACATCAGTATGCAAAAAATACCATAAAAATATAGGCCAAGGTATGAACTGATAAAGAAACAACTGGAGAAAAAAAAATATCAGCACCTTCCATTCCATAACATATAACATAAAAATTGGCGAGTTCTTCTTTCTTAACCATAAAAAATACAAATAGGTGAGTTCATCAAGTTGTGACATCACATTGTGAAATTATTTCATTTCCAAGGTTGAAAACTGCATCTAATATAGGCATTCTCCCTTATTAAATATGAGCCTTGAAGCATTTATAAGATCGAGAACATCATTGTCATCAACAATTGGTCTTCTTGAGGCTTGCGTCCAAATAGTTAATACAATTTTGATTGGTGTCGCATCCAATTAAAAGGATCATGTGCATGCATCCATTATCATCAGTGTTCCTCTTGCTCTTTCCTTTGCACTTGGCTAACTTCAGATGCTCATTCTTAGAGGTGTAGATTGGTGTAGTAGGTACATTAGAGAATTTGAGTTGTAGTTGAGTAGTATTAAAATATAAGGAGACAATACGAAGCAGCTGATTCAAAAAAAATTATCATGCATTGCTCTTGGTCTCCTTTCAAATCTGCAAAGCCTATTAACTTTGTCGAAGTGAGATTAATAAAAAATAGAAACCAACAATTTTAGTCTACACGTTTCTCTCAAACATTACTTCAGTTCAAAATTATTGTGTGTTTCTCTTTGTGCACAAATTATATAATGATTTTAGTAGACTCTTCCAGAAATACAATTAAAACTAAAACTCTAACCACAGAGAGATATGAGGTAAATTACATCACGGTCTATCGAGGTATGGGCTACTATTTTTCTGACCCCACAATTTTGGGTAAATATTTTGAGATCCATCTAAGTTTGGGCAAATATTTTTTAGAACTAAAAGTGACCAAACTTGACTTTTTAAATTGCAAAAAACAGCCTAACTTTTTAAAATTTTTATTTTTAATCTCAATCCTTAAAAGCTTACTTTTGAAAATTTTAAATTTGTGCATGTGGTTTTCTGCTTATAGGTATTAGTTGAAGCCCTCTTTCAAATGGTATTAGAGTCACGTGACCAAAGTAATTAACATAATCAATCCTATTTAGTAGTTAATTAAGCTAATTCACTGTACTTCATGCCTGAATTATCCCTTAATTGCCCTGCTCCCAATTATTCACATATTGTTTATTCACTAGAAGGAATCACTGATATAGTTTTAGAGCTAAAAGCTGAATCAGCAAAAATTAAGACTGAAGTCAAAGAGCTTAAAAAAACAATTATCTGCAATCCATCTTTCGTTAGTCAATAAAATCAGACACAGTAAAAAAATCGACTTTAAGTGTTAGTATTCTATTTCAGCATAAATATCCTTTCCAAAATCCAAAAAATAAAAATCCTTTCCCTTTGCATGATATAAAAATCTAAAAAGAAGTAGGAGAAAAATCAGGCAAAAAATCAATTAAAAAGGCAGAAAAGGAAGAAGAGAATGGAGTATAGGCAGTATAATCTTCAAGAACTACAGATTATGTTTGACAAAGAACAAAATGCGTAAGAATTGAAAACACTTATGGGTGCAATAGTAGATAAACAAGACTTTTTATCTAATGATAGTGAAGAGACTAATAATGTCCAATTAGAACAAGAAATACATCAGCAGATAAACCTAATTAAACTAGAAGAACCCAATGTGGTACCTTTAGAAGAAATTAGAAAGAAATTGAATAAAAAATATGGCAAAATAAATTAGAGGACGAAATTAATAAGATTGGAGAAGAACTTAACATAGATAAAATTGTGTCCAATTTAGTTAACAATGCAGTTCCTAAACGTGTAGAATTTGTTGAACCACCTAGAAGAAATACCCATTTTATGAGGCCCAGGTATGTTCTGGTAGGATGTACAATTAATTTTCATTTGGTTTTATCCCAAGGAAAACCGCCACTTATGAAGAAATCGGTCTTACCCCAATTAGTCAAACTGGATATATTTTAAATATCAATGAAGCTCGTAATAGATAATAAATATTTAAGCATTACAAAAGAGGCATGAATAGTACGCCTTAAACCTAAATACTACATGAACTGTAGCAAATTTCTTAAACTATATCGAACATAGTTTTTCCGGCACTGTGGTTGACTAGTGTGATTAATTAAATAAAGACGGTAAAAGTACATTAAGAATTACGAAAACACTACTGCAATGTTCAAAAATTTATGCAAGAAAATTAAAACTGAATTCATCGGAGCTAAACTTGATTCTAAAAAAAAAGTTAGAGAATAACAAAGAAAGATTAACAGCATAATATTATAGGATATGAGATATCTGGAGAATTATATTGTTGAATTTAGTCAATATTATTACAAAACTGGCCATAATAAAACTAATCTTGGTATGTTCTATGATAAATTGCCATATCATATAAATTTCATAATTAATGAAAAATACATTGTATAGCTTGATAGAGGGGATGTCATTGATACCCTTGATTCAAGAACCTCTTATTTAAGAAAATGGCTCCATGATCAATGTCTTGATCTCCCAAAGTAAGAGAAAATTAAGAAGCAATTTCTAACTTGGCGGGATTCTCCTCACCAATGGGGAAAAGAACCGAAAAGAAGAAGAAAAAGAAAATTTTATAAGAAAAAGAGCTTTAACAAGCAAAGAGAGGAGAAATATAGAAGAAAATATTATAGCAAACCAAGTCCTAAAAAACAAATATTTTTTTAGGAAAGTAGCTTATTGTCCTATAGAGAAAAACAACTGCAAATACTGGGCATACAGAGAAGTGGAACATTATGCTAATAACTGAAAAAATAGGAAGAACAACTAGCTTATTGAAACCTTGGATAACCTAGATTATGTTGAGCCTAGTGAGGATGAAGCATTAGACATAACCTTAAATAACAACAAAGAAATTGTTGAGATTATACTGAACAATGAATATGAAGAAAGTGATTATAAAAAAATACTCATACGATTGAAAGTAGCTTGATTAGTCTTGACGATCTTCAAGGAGAAGAGTTTGTTATAGACAATGATAATGAAGAAGTCAAAGGAGATTGGGTGCTTCCCATAATCTAGAAAGACATAATTTATAAAAAAAAATCCATTTTTCAATTAAAAAGCAAATATGCGTGTGAAATAATGGAAGGAGATCTATAAATCAAAGACTATACGTATGATGTGAGAGAAGTTAATCTTACTAATTGGAAAAATATCCTTAAGCATAAAAAACATAGAAAGTACAGGTATATCAATGTTGGAAGTTTCCAAGTTCAAATCACTCCATCACAATATAATGAAAAAGATATTGATTTTTATGCTTTTCGCTGTGATATCAAGCATAAAAAATTTAATAATCAATTAATCACAGGGATTAAGACTAATTTATGTAATGGATCAGTAGGATTCAATTGTTGACCTAGATATTATGTGAGTCTGAAAGATGAATTTGCAAAAAACTTCGAATCCCTTAAGATAAAAACAGTTGGGATGGACATGAAAAGAGTAGGATATCCATTGAAGACATTTTGAAAAATTATCAACAAATTAGATAATACAATAGATCTAAATCCTAAGGTAATAATGATAGACGCAGAAAAATTTGAAAGTCCTACTCTTATGCCAAAGATCCACAGGATAAAATCTAACCCTCAGGAGATTAAAATCGATGGCTCATGGATATCTAGCTTTCCCAACCCTACAAAAATCAATAAGAAAAATATAATAAAAATTGATGAGAATGATAAAATTACTATTAAACCCCAATTATTAAGAAGCATGAGTGCAAGAATAGAATGGGGAGAAAGATCTTCTTCAGCTAAATAAGAGCTTAAAGAAGATAATATAATTAGTATGACCAGTGAGATGAGTAGTATGAGTTTTGAACCCACAAAATACAGTTTTGACCGAAGCATAAGTCTAGATAGAAAGGTCATTAGGTACAAAATAAGAACTGTTAGTGAACCAAACTATGAAGATAAATTAGTCAAAAATATGACTATGGAGATATGCTATGAAGCTACTAATACAAATCCTAATAGCATCTATATCCCAATAAAAGTATATTTAGAAGGATATAATAAATAAAAATTATGTGCCTATTTAGATAGGGATTGTTCTGTATACTTTGGAAAAATATCGTTATTTTCAGAATTTATTTAGAAAAAAGCCAAAAATCCTCTACAAGTAAGGGTATCTGATAATAGTATAATGAGCCATAGTGAAGCCATAGAAGAGTTATCTATAAAATTAGGAGAAATCCAATGTATTATACTATTTCTATGGGCTACTGATCAGCCCTCTCATGATATGATTACTGAAAATAATTTTCAAAGACTACATTCTCCATGCACACAAACTATAAATCAAATAATATTCATAATTAATGGTCACTCAATTCCTATTGAAAAATTATCCCAATAAAGGGTAGCTGATAATAGCATTATAAGCCACAATGAAGCCATATAAGGGTTATCTATAAAATTAGGAGAAGTCCAATGCATTATGCCATTCCTATGGGCTACTGATCAGCCCTCTTACGATATGATTATTGGAAATAATTTTCAAAGACTACATTCTCCATGCACACAGACTATAAACCAAATAATATTCATAATTAATTGTCACTCAATTCCTATTGAAAAATTAAGCGAGGCTTACACTCATTAGAAAATAGTGTTCACACGCAGCCAGCGTGGTGAGATGGTAATGCCTATACAATGTGAGGTAGCACTAATAATCTCATTACTTGAGTTATTTATTAAAGAACAGATTGTCAAATAATAAGAGAAATTATGTAAAGAACTCTACTATGATAATCCACTAAAATTTTGGGATAAAGATAAAACATTTGCTAAAATCACTTTGTTAAATCTCAACACTATTATTCGAGTCAAACAAATGGTGCATACAGACCAAGATATTTAAGAATTTGATAAACAAATCAAAGAACTTTTAGATAAAGAATTAATCATGAATAGCAAGAGTTCTCACATAAGTCTGGCTTTCATGGAAACAAATCATGCTGAAGAAAAAAGAGGAAAAGTAAGAATGGTAATCAATTACAAAAAGTTTAACGATAATACTGTCTTTGATGGTTATTATATTCCTAATAAAATAGTCCTTCTTAATAGAATTCAAGGGGCCTTTTGGTTTTAAAAAATGGATTGCAAAAGTGAATATTGACAAATAAAAATGGATGAGGAAAGTATTCCTTTAATTGTATTTAGTACCCCACAAGGACATTATGAATAGATAGTAATGCTATTTGGTCTTAAAAATGCACCTCAAATATTCCAAAGAGGAATGGATAACATCTTCAAAGACTTTAATCATTGTTGTTTAGATAATATCCTTACTTTTCAAAGACCACAGAACAACATAAAGATTATGTCCTACCAGTCACTCAAAGATGCATTGATTATGGCAATATACTTGGTAAGAACAAGTGCATTTATACTAAGTAAGAATTTGAGTTTCTAGGATTAGAAATAAAAGATGGACAACTCATCCTATAGAAGCATATTCTAAAAAAAATAGAAAATTTTTCAAAAAAGATTGAACATAGGAAGCAATTAAAAAGGTTTCTTGGATGCCTTACCTATACTTCAGATTTCATTAAAGATATAGTAAAATTAAGAAAATCATCACAGCAGAAATCAAGAAAGAAGTAAGCTGGACATGGACCCCTAGTGATTCAAAGGTTGTTCAAAACTTCAAAAAGATGTGTAAAAACCTTCCTGTTCTCAATTTACCTAATGAAGGAGATGATTTAATCCTTAAGATAGGTGCCAACAATTAGTACTAAAGTGCAGTACTCAAAATCCAAGAAGGAGAAAAACTCTGCAAAAATTACAGTAGAAGTTTTAATAAAGTAGAATACAATTATCCCATGACGGAAAAAGAAATCCTTACAGTCATAAGGGAACTAAAAAGTTCTTAATCTTTTTAGCCCCAAAGCCTTTTCTTATTTGAACATATTGCAAACGAATACTTGATTTTGCTAAAAAATTATCAAACATGTAAGCGCAAGGATCACTACTACGTTGGTAATTATGGCTTAACCAATTTTCCCTCTCTATTGAACATATATAGGGATCAAAGAACTCTATGGCAAATAGTTTAACTGAAGAACTCGCCAATGGTGATCATCAGAGCAGAACTCCCACCGGAAAAGAAGAAAATCAAATATGAAATGTCATTACTACTAGAACGGGTTTCTCTTTGTAGTAAAGTCCTTATAGATAAGTTGGAGTTCCATATAAAAAGTATATCATGTTTTGGTCTGCTATCTTCTGCCTACCTAATAACCCAAAGATTTAACCTTTTATAATTACAAGTTAATTACGAAAGGCATCCTTATGACATCCAAGAAAAAATAAATTCCCATGTTCAAGAAAAATGGTCCAATGAGTGGCATGCAGCCTGCATCGACTATTATCACAATTATTCCTATGATATTTGGGAATCATGAAGTACCACAATCTACTTTTCTGATAAATCCAGAGTTGGTGGAGTTAGTTTCCCAGCAAATTTTATCTCTCTAAATGGCTCTATCATTAAAGCCTGGGAATACGGGATGGTATTTTACTTTATGGAATTCTCAGATCTAAAGTTCCCATTTTTTTCAAGACTAACCAAATTTTAGCAATGCATGTTCAGAAGGATCCATTAGATTCTTACATCTCTTGATGGATCAACTAAAATCCCAAACAATAGATGTCTATATATGGAGGTACACTGTGCACTAATCGAGTATGAAAATAGAAAAGCCAAACCAGCTCATTATCTTGTTCAAATAGTTGATTTCAATGACCCCGATGATCGACGACAAGAATGGTTTTTAGAGTGATGACAATTAGTTACTGATCCTACTTTAGCAACAGCCATTGGTTTTTACAATATTTATCATCAAAGTTGGGCATTAATTGAATGAGGAAAAACTCTAATGCATTACGAAAACACTACTTTCACTTATCATAGTGAGTTTAGCGCTTGTATGAAGGCAGAAGGAGCGACTTTAGAAGATGGCTTTTATTATCGCGTTGATGTTGTAGCTGAAAAATTTTTATCAGAAAAAGGAAAGAAATATCTTCTCGAATTATTTGAGAAATGTGATCCAGAGCCTCTTCAATTTGATGAAGATTTTGATGATTATCCAGACAATGATGGTCTGGAAGATATTATCACAGATGAAGGCATGCAGAATCTTAATAATGATGACTAGTCTTATCAGCATTAAAAGACTCTGAAAAGTGGCTAGTTCATTATTGTACTATTTTGACAAGTATCAAGTTTGAAAAATAAAGCAGTCTACTGTAGCCCATGTGAATGTAACTGTAGCCATGTGTAAAATCAGTGTGTACTATAGCCATTAGGGCATCCTATGTACCCCATCTACTCTATAAAAGGACAAGCCAAGTGCTGTGGAGGAACACGATCATTTGAGCATTCTCGAGTAAAAGAGAAGTAAGGATTCTCCATTTCTCTATGAGCAATCATTTCGGATGATCTTAGTTGTTTAAGTCTCTCTTCAAATCTTTCCATTGTAATATTTGCACTTTTAAGCTTTCAATAAAAGTTTCCCAGTAGAAACATTATTTAATCCAAACTTATGTCATAAAATATTATAATGTCTTGATCAAAGCTGCACTATCCTTAAAAAGATTAAAAACTTGATTAGTGACTGCGGTCTGAGGTACAAAACAAAACAAATCTGTGTTATACCTGATCTAAGGAAGATGTGATTGAGATTAGCAATCTCTGTAAACTGAAAGTTAGAAGAACGTCAGAGTTCAACGTCATCTACGTTCGGGTGATGGTTGAAACTCCATAATTAAGCTTTATTTATCTTGCTAAATATGATGGGCTTCTAATCACAGAAAATACAATATTTATGATATAAGTAGTAGATTGTGATAACTAAAACCAGTAAAGTCATTATAAGAAATCTAAACAAAAATATAAGATTAGTTTTGCCAAAAAGCCCAAAACTTTGAGTATTTGCATTTTGAACCTCAAATGGGCCAAAAGGAAAAAGTTCATAAAGTTCAGGGCATAAAAATAAATATTTGTCCTGCAAAAGAAATTAACCTAAACAGTTGTACTCCAAAATATTATTACCCAAATCTGGGTAGTTCTAAAACTCTTTATCCAAATTTGTTAGATCAATTAAATATTTACCCATACTATAGTGAACATGGAAGTTAATTGTTCGAGAGATATGTCATGATAACTTGGGAGTTGGGTCCAACTTGAGTGTAAAAATAGAAGGTTAATCAAAATTCATAGTTAGAAAAAAAAAAAATGAACTCATGAGAATGATTTTACATTACTTTCAACCATGGGTCTCTAACCTTGATAAGTGACAACCATGTTAGCTTGGAAACTTTTCCAAACGATGCTCTTCAACCAAAATACAAACCATCATTAGTATTCAAAATTAGAGGAAGCACAATGCGAGCATCAAAATAAAGGTCACTCACAATTATTATGTTCACAAAGTTGTGAATAGAAAGCAAGTTGTACTTTAAAGCAGCAACATGCAAAGTCCGTGCAATTTTGTTAGGAATTAGAGCAAGCTAATAGCGGAAGCAATAGGATAAAACAGATATTCAGAAACTTGAAGAACGATAACAAGAACAAAGCAATGACATAAAAAATTTATGTGGAAACCTAATACGGGAAAAAACCACAGACGGCGGCGAGCACAATCAATCCACTATATGAGCAGGGAAAGTACAAAACCATCACAATCACAACAATGATTCGATCTAATAGCAGAATTACAATCTCTCTTGTAATCTCTCTCAAAATCTCTCTACCTTTCAATGTATTTAAGGATACAGGGATGATTTTAGATCCCAGGCAAGGCCTCTTTATATAAGGTCCAGAAGTCCAGGGTTTTACCCCTAGAGAAGAACCCTAGCCGTCAAGAAGACTGTACGCCAAAGTAAACCCTAGCCATCAGAAAGCCAGCGTCCGAACTGGGCGCGGCACGGCCGTGCCATGTGGCACGATCACCCTGTGCCAGGGTGGCACAACACACCCATGCCATTTTTCTACCGTCTTTTGACGTCCCGCTTCTTCGGCTTGACAGTCCGTGTCATCTAGTACGGTCCCACCGTGCTAATTCTTGGATTTGGGCCGTGAAACCCAATAATCTCCACCTTGGATCGAAATCTCCAATCACCAACTCTCTAACACCGTCATCACACACCGAAAGGTAATGCCCCTGAAGGGGTAATGCCCCGAAGGGCGCTCAAATATTGTGAATGTCAACTAAGTCCAAGCAATGCTCGAACTTAACCATAGGTAGAGGCTTGGTCAACATATCTGTAGGATTCTCCGAAGTATGAACCTTCTTCACAACTATTTCCCCTGCAGCAACTGCCTCTCCGACATAGTGAAACTTGACACTGATGTGCTTGGTCTTTGAATGGTAGGCATCATTCTTAGTCAAGTGGATTGCACTTTGACTGTCAGAAAACACCACAGTGGTAGCTTGTGGAACTCCAAGCTCAGTAACAAGGTCCCTCAACCAAGTAGCTTCCTTCACTCCTTCAGTAGCAGCAACATACTCAGCCTCTATAGTAGATAGAGCTGCAATAGACTGAAGTGATACTTACCAGGAGATAGCAGCTGCACACATAGTGAAGATATACCCAGATATAGACCTTCTCCTATCAAGATCACCAGCATAGACAGAATCAACAAAGCCTATAACACCATATGTAGCAACTTTGTTTCTATCAAACACCAACCCCTTATTAACAGTACCCTTCACATAACGAAGGATCCACTTCACAGCTTTCCAATGATCCTTTCTAGGATTATGCATATACCTACTTACTACACTCACAGCTTGTGACAAGTCTGGCCTAGTGCATACCATAGTATACATCAAACTACCAACAGCACTAGAATAAGGGACATTAGACATTCTATCTATGTCCTCCTCAGATTGTGGACAATATTGAGCAGACAATCTAAAATGTGCAGCAAGGGGTGTGGAAACTGTCTTACAGTTACCTATATTAAATCTGCCTAGTCCTTTCTCAAGGTAGTGTCCTTGAGACAAGTACAGCTTACTAGCCTTTTGATCCCTCCGAATCTCCATGCCTAGAATTTTCTTTGCTGCACTCAGGTCCTTCATCTCAAACTCCTCACTGAGTTGAGATTTCAACTTGCTGATCAAGGACTTATCCTTGGAGGCAATCAACATATCGTCAACATACAATAGCAAGTAAATGAAGGAACCATCAGAATATTATCTAAAATACACACAATTATCATATCGGCTGCGTGTGTATCCTTGTGCAATCATGAAGGTGTCAAATCTTTTGTACCATTGCCTAGGAGCTTGATTAAGTCCATTCAAGGACTTCTTCAATCTGCACACCAATTGTTCCTTCCTAAGAATAACAAAACCTTTGGGTTGCCTCATGTAGATCTCCTCCTCTAACTCCCCATGAAGGAATGCAGTCCTCACATCAAGCTGCTCCAACTCCAGATCAAACAACGCAACAAATGCAAGAAGCACTCTAATGGAGGTATGTCAAACAACAGGTAAAAATACCTCATTGTAATCAACACCTTCCTTCTTGTTGCAACCACGAACAACCAGGCGTGCTTTCCACCTTGCATCTTCAACTTCAGGAATGCCTTTCTTTTTCTTGTAGATCCATTTGGCAGTTAAGGCTCTCCGGCCTTTAGGTAGCTTACACAGTTCCCAAGCCCGATTCTTTTGCAAACTCTCCATTTTCTCTTGTATAGCTAGGATCCAATTAGGTGAACTTAGGCAGGAGATTACTTCAGTAGAGGTTGAAGGTTCCACACCTTCAAGCACCTCCTCTGCAACTGAAAGTGCGTATGCTATCAGTCCCTCATCATCATTGTAGCGAGCAAGCCTCCTGAGCTCCCTTCAAGGACGCCTAAGGCTGATCAGAACCGATAGTGCCAGGTTTAGTAACTTGGGCCTCCCTGTTGGGCTGATTAGCAGCTCCACCTTGAGCTGCAACGGTCTCCACTTCTATCTCCATACTAGTATCCTCTTGATCATCTGCACCAGTAGAAGGAACAACGAATTCCGTTCCAGCAGAAATATAGCAGTCTCATTAAAAGTTACATCCCTGCTCTGAATGACTTTCTTAGACTTAGAACACCACATGCGGTATCCTTTAGACTCAGATTTATCAGCCCTAGGGGCTAACTTTTCATTATTCACATGGGCATACATAGGACATCCAAATATTCTCAAACTAGAATAACCAACAGGATTACATAACCATACTTCTTCTGGAATCTGAAAATCAATGGAGGTGTGTGGTGAACGATTCACCAAGTAGCAGGCTGTAGAAATAGGCTCAGCCCAGAAAGCTTTCTGATCCCAAAGCCCTGCATTGGAAAGCATACATCAAGCTTTCTCCAGTAGAGTCCTATTGATTCATTCTACAACTCCATTTTGCTGTGGTTTTCTAACCAAAGTCTTGTGCCTAGCTATGTCATTCACCGTACAGAACCAATCCAACTCTGACTCAACAAACTCAAGACCATTGTCAGTCCTAAGTTTCTTGATCTTGCTTCTAGTCTGGTTCTCAACCAGAGCCTTAAACTTCTTGAACATGGAGAATGTCTCATTTTTCTGTCTCAAGAAGTAAACCCAAACTTTGCGTGAGAAATCATCAATAAAAGTTAACATGTAGTGCTTACCTCCAAGAGAAGGAACCTTTGAAGGACCCCACAGATCAGAATGAATGTAATCAAGGATCCCCTGAGTACGATGCTTTGCTTTAGAGAAACTCACCCTCTTCTGTTTCCAAAAATACAGTGATCATAAAAATCAAGCTTACCTGCACCAGCGCTACCCAGACAACCTTTCTTGCTTAGAATGATCATCCCTTTCTCACTCATATGACCCAATCTCATGTGCTATAACTTTGTATCATTAACATTTGCTGATGCTGTACCAACTGCAGCTACTCCTATAACTGTAGTTCCTTGTAGGATGTAGAGACTGCCCTACCACAGTCCCTTCATTACTACCATGGCTCCCTTTGTCACTTTTAGGACATCATTCTCCATAATAATCCTACAATCATTAGTCTCAAGAGTACCCAAGGAGATTAAACAACGAATCATATCAGGTATGTGACGAACTTTAGACAAGGTTCTAACTATGCCATTACGGGTTTTAATCTGCACAGTACCTATTCCTGCAACCTTGCACTCAGCATCGTTACCCATAAGTACAACCCTAGTATCAACAGGTTCATAAGTGACAAACCAGTCCCTATGAGGACACATGCGATATGTATAACCAGAATCTAAAACACAATCATCACCCAACCCCTTCTTAGAGGTAGTGGCCAAAGACATAGTAGCAAGCAACACATCACCATCGAACTCTAACTCTACTACACAGTTAGCTATAGCAGTTTTCTCCTTTTCCTCTTTCCCTTTCTTTTTCTTTAGTTTCCAGTAGTTAGCCTGAATATGATCCAATTTATCACAGTAATTGCAGGCCTTATTGGAATGAGGATGCTTAGACTTAGATCGATTCTTTTTCTTATTACCGTTCCCCTTTTGCTCAGTTGTTCTACCCCTAACAACTAATCCTTCAGCTGAATCAGCATGGATATCATGGTCAAATTTCTCCTTAGACAGCAGATTAAACTTAACATCCTCAAATGATATAGTATCAGAATTACTATATAGCATAATCTCCTTAAAGTGTTTATAGGAGGGGGTAGAGACACAACAAGCAGAATAGCTTTATCCTCATCCTCAATCTTGACATCTAGACTCTCCAAATCAACAAGAATAGAGTTAAACTCATTCAGATGTTTTTGAACAGGGGTACCTTCAGCCATACGAAAGGTGTACAACCTTTCCTTCAAATAGAACTTGTTGGCTAGACTCTTCATCATGTAGAGTTCCTCCAGTTAAGTCCACAGATCCACCGCAGTTGCCTTATCGAGCACCTCTCGCAGGACATATGGTGCGAGGCACAACTGAATAGCTGAAACTGCCTTCAATTCTAGTTCTTCCCATTCCTCATCTGTTAGCGATCCACGCCTCTTCTTTTCATCTGCTGCCCATTGTTCATCAGTCATCTTTTCGGGTTTCATGTGAGATTCTTGCAGAACCTTCCATAACCCATGCTGGATGAGAACTGCTCTCATCTGCACCTTCCAGAGATTAAAACTAATCTCCCCATCAAATTTCTGAATATCAACCTTCACAATTGAAGACATCCTAAACCAAAGCTCTGATACCACTTGTTAGGAATTAAAGCAAGCTAATAACAGAAGCAATACGATGAAACAGATATTCAGAAACTTAAAAAACGATAACAAGAGCAAAGCAACGACACACAAGATTTACGTAGAAACCTAATGCGAGAAAAAACCACGGACGGCGACAAGCACAATCAGTCCACTATATGAGCAGAGAGAGTACAAAACGATCACAATCACAACAGTGATTCGATCCAATAGTAGAATTATAATCTCTTATAATCTCTCTCAAAATCTCTCTACTTCTCAATGTGTTTAGGGATTCAGGGATGATTTTAGATCCTAGGCAAGGCCTCTTTATATAGGGTCTAGAAATTCAGAGTTTTATCACTAGAGGAGAACCCTAGTTGTCAAGAAGACTGTACGCCAAAGCAAACCCTAGCCACCAGAAAGCCCGCGCCCGAACTGCGTGGCACGACCGTGCCACATGGCACGGCACGGCACACCCGTGCCATTTTTCTGCCCTCTTTCGACGTCCCACTTCTTCGGTATGACACGTCCGTATCATCTAGTACGGTCCCACCGTGCCGATTCTTGGATTTTGGGCCATGAAACCCAACAAATTTTTACAAAATTGCTTCTTCTATTGTGCTAAAATGCTATATGAGGATAATTTTTAAGATAATATGAATGTGAAGAGTTAGCCTGCAAGTCAATGGTGCAAGTGCTAGGGCAAATAGAACTATTGTTTATATACAAAATATAAGGATATAAAAGATTTTCTTCACCACTACGTATGATATGACCTATTAACGAATACATGCAAAGTATGGGTGCAAAATTTAAATATTTAACATCATAATGTAATTAATGGATGCTAAAACACTATATACAACCTTTAGCTTCTAAGCCATTCATGTTGATTAATAAAAAGCTTACAACTGTCTATTGACTACAAACATATTAATATGTATGTTTATCATTTTAATTAGAATATCAAAACCGTCATAATTTAGCACTTAAAATGCTTTCTCAGATTTTTCTAATAAAAAATTTCCTTAGAAATATAAAATTTTCTAATATAACTTTTAGGCATTTATGAAATTTGGTACCGCAATCTAATTGTCAGGCAAAAATAAGTAATTAGATTTGTATAGTGTTAAAAAAACAGATGATATATCATATAGGATACCATGTATAGTGCGGAATTAAAATTAATTACTCTTCTTATCTTTATGCAATTGGCTTGGGTGGAGAGGAGATGAAGGAAAAGCTAACGATAGGTTATATATATAGGCTCAAATATGCTGACGTTGATATGAAATGTTGCCATAAGCATACGGTCTCAACTTATTGTATAATGAAGCAAATACGAGTCGTTCCCACAAATATGGTGGAATCAAATTTAATTGCTTAATTAGCCTAAATGTTAATAACAACTAAACAAACTGAATTAAACTGTTGCTAAATTCATACACATACTTGCTAAAATAATATATATACCTAAAAAAGTAAATAAAAAGATCAGCACCAATGATGTGTTGATCAACAAGAACTAAATAGATCTAAGTTACCAAATAACAAACAAAATAAATAAAGTAAATAGATTCAACAGGTATTGACCAAATAAACAAAATTGAGCCCAACTAAAAAAAAAGGGAACCAAAGTGATATAGGAGAAATGTTAAGCTATGACAGAACATGTATTGCTTAGAAAAAAAACAAGAAATTAAAAAAAACCAATTATAATACTACCAAGACCGCTCATAGTGCAAAAGAATTAGTAAATATATCAAAACTTAGAAAGCTAAATTAAAGAAGGAAAGTATTGGGAACATGACAGGAGATGAATGGATAAAATTAAAAAAAGCCAAGTTAAGTCTATTAAAAAGATGCAAAAAGTAAGCAGGAGGACGCAAATGAAAAACAGTGCAACCAATAAATTGAAAATTGATTCTCAAATTGGTGTAAACTAAGTGACACAAATCTGAACAGAAAGATGGAAAATCAGTATTCAACGAGCTTAAACTTCAACAATGGCTTCCGGGCCTCTTGAACCAACAATGGAGAAGAGCCCAAAAATTACAAACTTGATGATCTCTACCTCCCCTTTAACCTCTATTTATGTATGAAATTCCAACCCAATCCAGTTTCCAAAACCCATAAAATCTGAGTGTGTTGTTGATTCTTCACCTTCCACTCTCATGATCGTTTGATTCATTGGAGCTCACTATCTCACCAGAATGACCCAGTTAGTGAAAATCATGGGGTTGTTTATTGGGTTCAGTTGCTAAGGAGATAAACTCATTCAAAGAATTTGGTCATGGTGAGGATAGATGATGATGCTGATAGAGTTACAAAAGGAGGGGGGAACCAGGAAATCAGCGTTGGGGAGAGAAATAAATTAGGGGGTAAGTTAAGTCATGTGAATGTGATTGGGGGTTGAATCTTATATTTTTCCCCCTTTTTTCCAGATAGAAAAGAGAAGAGGTGGATACGGGTTGATGAGAGTTAGGCTGTGAGATTTTTGTTCTGATCTAGTGTCATGACTATTAACACTTTCGCAAGTGCACGAGTGTTGTAGTATAGTTTGAATATCGTTCCCATATAGACTAGATGTAATCTATTAAGTTTTGACCTATAATGAAAAGCTAAGCAACCAAATTTCAATGGGTTTTCTACACTATCGCTATTTAATTATTGGAAAATTCAATAAAACTAAAAACTTCTAGGGAATTGTTTCACCTAGAAAAGAGTTTGATCGTTAGACTTCAATATGCACTTTACCTAGATCTGGATGATTCAGAGGAGCGTAATTAAATTAATAATTCAATCTTTTCTTTCGAAACAAACTGAATTGTCTAAACTAATCCAATTAACATTCTTTCAAATGCCGTTGCTTTTTGTCTTTGTTATAGATTTTTGATTGCTAGGATTTCCTCTCAACAAACAACTCTCTTTTAAGAATTGTTAAATTAAGTTCTACTTTGTTGTTCTAATAGTGAGTTTCTCCTTTGAGTACTTCACTCAACTAGCTAGTATAGGCAAGCAAATCTAGCTAAAAATTTACTCACAACAGTTGATTCATAAGATAGAATTCAATCATACCAATTGAGACAAAGCACAAATAATGAAAATTTAAAGATCTATCATCAATACTTTAGCTAACAAGTTCCTAGATTAAATAAAACTACTCACACATAATTGAAGTTAACAATGTCTAAACAAGAGTTTAAGAAGAGATTACAAAGAAAGAAAGTTTAGCAATAATGGTGGTCTTCAATGGTTTCCCAATCTCCAAGCCTCCAAGTGTCAATCTTCCACTTCAATTCCCTCTCTTGCTCTAAAGAAAATTCAAAAATCCTAAAACTAATGATAGAAAAGAGGTAAAGATGAGTGATAGATGTCTTGGATCTCTCTCTCTTTTGCAGTCGAGAAACACTTTTTAAGCACGAACTCAGACATCCTCAGCCAAAAGATGAAGGAAGATGAAAAGGCAAGCAATTTCAAGCTCACCAAGGACCATGGCCTTCACCACAAAGCATCCGTGGTTGCCTCTGTCTCAAAATTTTCTGGCTCTTCTTTTCCTCCATGGGCGTGGTAACTTAGGGGCATCCATGGGAAGTCAAAACATACTCAATTGGGGTCAAAGCAAAGGCAAAAATGTCCAAAAACCTGCAAAACATAGAGAAGAGCCGTACCTAAGTACAAAACGAGAATAGGAGTGTAGATTATAACATAAAGTTCATAATTCTCCCTAAAAATGCAACAAAACAACCCCAAAAGGGAGTATACTCTAAGAATTTATCAAACTCCCCCATGCTTGAACCCTTACTTGTCCCAAAGCAACTATGAAAACCAAAACTATAATGAAGAACCTCCTTAGGTAAGCATAAGTAGCAACATCAATACCCTAACCGACCTAAGAAGCTAGCCCAAAAGTCACTGAAAACATTGCAAATCAAATAAGAGAAGGAAGTTTTTGAAATAAGAGAAAGTACCATCACATTCAGACATTGAATAGATCACCCAAATCAACTTAAATAATTATATTGGCACATACAAAATGTAGAGCTAAAAGATTCGGTAGACTCTCACTTTAGGAATAAGCACTCATCACTCATGTGTTTAAAGTATAATGCGGTTCTCTCAATGCTCGTTCCAAAGAAACAAACCTACCATAAGCTTGACAAGACTCTCGAATTTGCAACCACTAAAACACAAAAAATGCTAGACAATCATGAGGACTTTGAAGGGTCTTAACGGGGCTATGGGTAAAGGTAAGAGGGGAACAAATATGTTGGGATTTGTGTAGCTCAAAGCCAAAGACTATAAGTATAAATCATCTTCACCCAATTTTTCACAAAAATACTCCTCACATCAAAACATCTCAATTACAAACTACCCCTAGTTGGTCTATAATTTGAAAAAGTGTTAAAGTATGTCTAATATAAAATCTATATCAAATCCTTACATTATTTTGCTTTTTTTTTTAACATTCGTTTTCCTTTTTTCTTTCTTTCTTTTCTTTCCTTCCTTTTTTGTTGATTCGATTTTCTTTCTTTTTCTAAGAGAAGGATTATGGCAAGAGGAATTGTGCATTTTTCAACACTTTTGCCAATAACTCATAAAATTCAACCCAATTGACACCAAGAGAAATACTGCATAAATCCCTTATGCATACAAACAAACCATACCAAACAGTAATCTCATTGTCCACCAACTACTCCCAATCATTGATGAAACTCTATAGTCTTGGCTAAAAAGATAAGATATGTATTTGGCTAAGGTTCATTATTATATGTTTGCATCAAGAAAAAGATTGTCAAGGCTCAAAGGGCGTAGAAAGGTATAAATCATACATAATAAGGGTAGCTATTTGGTCAATGTAGCTCATAAATTCAAAGAATGCCTTAATCATATTGCCTAAACATGCATGCTAAATGTGATCTCGAACAAGAGTTAAAGCAAATTATAGAGATTTGAAATCAGGAAGAGCCACACATGAAAAAGAATATGAGACTAAAATGATGAATTAGTCCAAAGAAGGCTCAAAAGCTCATAAGACAACTACCAAAGCTCAACTTGTTCATTGGATCATATGTGCTAAATATTCGTGCAAAGAATCATTGAGCAATCGAATCGCAGTCAACATGATGGACAAAATATGAAGCACATTTCAAAAACTTATAATCAAATATTTTATTCACAAATGGCCATAACACAAAGGGTCAAAATGAGACCAAGAAAACTACTAAGTCTAAGACTCATTATCAGAGGTTTTTTTTTTTTTTTTGCTCTTTTCATTTTTTTCTTTTTCCTGTTTTTTAATTCTAACCCTAAAATACAACTAAAAATTGAAAATACCAAAACAAAGCCACAACAAAATGATTGACTAAAAATGCAAAATACACATAAATGCAAGACCTAAAATGTAAACTACTCCTACATCCATACCACATACATATAGTCATACACATCTCCCCCATTCTTGAACAAAGTAGTGTCCTCAATGCAAGCATAGAAGAATCAAAAGGGAAGAAAAAGGAGGAATAGGGAGAGAAGAAGGAGGGTTGGTTAGACATATGCGTGTCATGCCAAGTCTCTACACAAGCCCTAAAGTCTTGGAGTGTTGGTTTTGGAAATTAATCATCTCAAGGAGCTCATCATGCCGCTCCTGAACAAAGTCACGGAGTGCAGTATGCTCACTTTGAATATAAGCTCAGAGGGATGCTTGCTCTTCTTGAATGGAGTAAAGGATAGCATGCAAACCAGCATAGTCAAAGGAGGAGGACGGTTGGGATGAACTAGAAGCCCTTAAGTAAGAAGAGGAGGAAGTGGTGCGAGTTGCACCAACTCTTCATCACCCAGTAAAAAGTGAAGATTGGCCCGGTTCAAGAGAGTGGTTCGATCAACACTAGGGAGAGGCATGAGATGATTCTAAGGATAAATCCAACAAACATGCCCAGCCTCTAGCTTACAAAACTTCATTTGCTCAAAAGCGACTAAATTCAACTGCTCGGAACCGGGAACTCTATCATCGGGGTTCGGTTCTATTTCAATAGACCTATCAATAGGGGGTAATGAGGCCCCTAATCACAATCCTTTGGGTGGAACTAGTGGTTGCACTATGTAACTGATTGACCAAGAATGAACCGGGGTCAGGTCATCACCTTGGAGCATGCTATGCAAGAAATATAATTCAGACAGGCGAGGCACATTCAAGCTATCCTCCCTAGCAAATAGACCAACAACAAGTAATCTCTAGGCCACTAGAATATAGGGGTTTCGAATAACGGTGCCTTTGGAGTTGCTTATATAATACCAATAATTTCGAGAAATTTCATTCCAAAAAGCATTTGGGTTAAAGTCTTTAGGGACATGTCGACAAGGCAAGTCCGTACTCGGTGGAAAACCAAATATATTATTAAACGCACTAAAATTTAACTCATAAAATTCCCTATTTAAATAGAAGGAAATGTATCCTTCTTAACAACGAGACCCACTTGTGACCTCCACATGCAACGTACTCAAAAACTCAAAAGCGAGGTCACGATAAGTGTGATCCCTAATCTCTAAAAATTACCCCATACTTCCCTGAGCAAATAACCTGCAAATGTCATTCAATAAACCTAATCAAGTTAACAAATCCTTATCATAATAACGAGTAGCAATAACTAGCTTACTACTCAAAACATTAAATCTAGCAATATGCTCAAGATATTTTAAAATAAGGGGGTTAGGAGTATTACCTCATTTTCTTACGTTGGTTGAGGTTCTGAAAATCTAGGGTGCGTATTATGGTGCTTGACTTGACATCCCTGCCTTTTGAGCCATTCTTGCCTTCTTCCTTGGTGCCATGGCAATGGAAACTGGATTAGTGAAAGCTCTAAACACTAAGGTAAAATGGGACGAAAAACGGCAAAAAAATGAGAAAATTTGTGAAAATTAAGGTAAATAGGGAATGGAAGAAAATGAGAAAATTTGGAAGAGTGGATGGTGAAGTTGAGTTGTTGAAGGTTGGGGTATAAAGATGGGTAGAATGTGAGAGAAAGAAGGTAAGAAAAGAGAAATTTGGTGTAGATTTGGAGTAAAAGTGAAGAAAATAAGAAGATGGGGAAGAAATTTGATGAAAAGAGTAAACATTGAAGACTTATATGTGGGTGATTGTGAAGGTTTTAGGGAGACAATGAGAGAGTTTAGAGGGAAAGATTAGAGAGAGAGAGAAAGAGAGAGAGAGAGTCGAGGGGTTGAAGAAGTTGGGTGATTTTTGGGTGAAAGGGCATGAAAAACCCTTGACCGCGGATGAAGAGACTCACCACGGACTGTGTGATCCACCATAGGGAGTCCGTGGTGAGCTCTGCCTCTGAATTTTCTTATTTTTTTCTGCCAGCAGCTCCATGGAGCGGGTTAGGTGCCACTAAGGGTCCGTGGTAGCGGTTGGTAGAGCTTCTAAAACTCTCTTTTTTTTCGATTTTTTTCTCTTTTTTTTCTTCTTCTTCTTCTACTTCTTCTTCTCTCTTTGCCTCTTTTCTCTTTTTTTTTGATTTTTAAAAAATAAGAAATAAACTATATACAGTCAAAGAAAAGAAAAACTAATAAAGGGAAAAACTTAGGTTGCCTCCCAAGAAGCGCTCTTTTAGGGTCGGGAGCTCGACCGTCTCTTCTAGGAGGGCTCGGGGTCAGAAAGATTATAGACAACAGGCTTTTCAATGAGTTTTCCCACATCTCCCGACTATCCTTTATCACGAACCTCGAAATCAAACTCTTGTACTCGAAGTTACCATCTCAAGAGCTCAGGACGGAGGTCCTTAATTACCATCAAGTGTCACCAACTAGCACAATCCATATACAAAGTGAACTTGTAGGGAGATCCATCAGACGGGCTAGTACCAAACTCAGTTCCTGAGTCAAAATCACACTTGATATCATTAACAAAAGGCATAGACTGCACTACTTAAGCAAACCTATAATAATCGCTCATGGAAACTTCATTAGTAGCATAAAGCTCATCCTTGGTTATGCTAGATGGCGCAGGTGCATTAAATGCCACCCTAGCATAATCAAGGCCAAGGCCTTCAAACAAAACACATTCAAACGCAAAGGAGTCAACGTGCCACCAATCATCAGACAAGCCAATCTCATGAAAATCCGAATCTTCTTCAAAAGTATATGAAGGAGAAGGGAAATTTTGATTTTCAAACAAAGCAAATTCAACATGACATTCCCCTACATCAAATGTTAATCGTCCTCCTTTCACATCAGTCTTGCAATTAGAAGTGGCCAAGAAGGTTCGCCCTAGAATAATTTGGGCATACATGTCTACGGCCATATCTAAGATGATAAAGTTATCAAGCACATAAAAATCACCTATTGATATGGGAACATTCTTCAAAATACCCGCAGGGCAGTTTACGAAACCCTCCACAAATTGAAATGTAATAGGTGTTGGTTGCAACTCACCTAAACTAGCCTTCTAGAAAATCGGATAGGGTATAAGACTAACACTTGTACCAAGATCACATAAGGCCCTATAAATCCTCACCGTACTGATCATATAAGAAATAGAAAAGCAACCTGGGTCATTAAGTTTAGGGGGAAACTCTTCAGGTATTACCACATTACTCACCCCTCCAAAGGGTAGGGTCTCCATCTAAGCATTTTTCTCCTCACTCTCATTTCTAGGCACCTTTCCACCCTCCTCAAGCTCCATACACTTAGAATCCTTTAACCCTCCTTTCAAAGTAACATAGTTATACTACTCACAAGGATTTGATTCAGGCGTACTAGGAAGTCTACCCTGGGGTATAAATGAAGAGGTAGCTTATTGGGCGATTTGGGCTTCCAACATCTTATTATGAGTAGTAAGTACATTAACTTTAGAGGCTAATTGCTTAATATGCTCATCATACTTTTGCTGCGCCAAAAGTATACTCACCATGATTGTCTCTAAATTGGATTTTTGAGGTGCTTGTTGAGGGTATGGTGGTATTTGAAATCTAGGAGGTGGTCTAAAATTCATTTGAGGCATAGGAGGGGCATTAGACATGTAGGAGAAATCAGGGTGATTCCTCCAACAAGGATTGTATGTGTTAGAGAATGGGTCATTGGTCGGTCTAGGGTTATAAGTGTTAACATAGTTGACTGAGTCACTATCATCTTGGGAAAATGGACTCCTGACTTGATAATTCACAATCAAATGATCAACAAAACCACAAATTTCATATGATGGGGAAGGGGTACCTGAATTAACTAAATTAAAATTCAATTGTTGCAACCTTTGAGACATATCATCTTCTTTAGGGGAAAGTATAGAGATAGCATCACGTTCTAACTTACCTCCAACCCTCTTGGTTTGGCTTCTCTCAATGGACCATTGGTAGCTATTTAGCGCCATCTCTTCAATAAGGTGGTAAGCCTCGTCTTTCGTCTTGTTCATAAGTGTGCCACCTACTGTCATGGTCTATAGTAGACCTTGCGATTTGACTGACTCCATTCTAGAAGGCTTGTATTAACATCCACTGTTGGGGCCCATGATATGGACATAGCCTCAGTAGGTCCTTAAAATGCTTCTAAGCCTCATATAGCGACTCGTCCTCACTTTGATCGAAAGCAGTGATTTGGTTTCTCAAACTCGCCGTCTTACTAAGAGGAAAGAATTTTGCAAGAAAAACCTTGATGAGCTCATCCCATGTTGTGATGCATCCAGAAGGCAAAGAATAAAGCCATGCTCTCACTTTGTCCATAACTGAAATGAGAAATAGCCGCAATTGAATAGCATCGGTAAAAACTCCATTGAGCTTCAATGTGTCGCACACCTCTAAGTATACCAAGAGGTGTAAGTTGGGATCTTCTAGTGGGGTGCCTCCAAATTGGGATTGTTGCACCATAGAAATAAGAGTCGGCTTAAGCTTAAAGTTGTGAGCTTCCACATTTGGTCGAGCAACACTAGAGGCAATACCTTCTTTAATCATCTCCTCCTCCCGCCATCGTTGAAGAGGCTTCTTGAGCTTTTGCTCTTTGCTCCTCTAACTTCAACTTCTTCCTCTTGCAATGATAAGTCCTTTCTATTTTTGGATCGAATTCAACTGGAAAGGACTTTACATATAATTGGAGAAATCCAGCAAAGATTGTCACAAAACACCACCAATGCAAATAAAGAAACTACAATGAAAAAGAAAAACATGAAAATTCATAGTCACTCTAAATAGGCAAACTCAATCTCCACATATTGGTCCCCGACAATGGCACCAAAACTTGACACTTTTGTAAGTGCACGGATGTTGTAGCATAGTTTTAATATCGTTCCCATAGAGACCAAATGTAATCTACTGAGTTTTGACCTATTATAAAAGGCTAAGCAACCAAATTCCAATGGGTTGTCTAAACTATTGCAATTCAATCAAATTAAAAACATCTAGGGATTCGCTTCACCTAGTAAAGAGTTAGATCGTTGGATTCAAACTTGCACTTTTACCTAGATTTGGGTGATTCAAATGAGCGCAATCGAACTAAAAATTCAATCTTTTCTTTCGAAACAAACTGAATTGCTTAAATTAATCCAATTAGCATTCTTTCAAATGTCGTTGATTTCGTCTTGGTTATAGATTTTTGATTGCTAGGATTTTCTCTCAACAAACAACTCTCTCTCAAGAATCGTTAAATTAAGTTCTAACTTGTTGTTTTAATAGTGAGTTTCTTCTTTCAGTACTTCACTCAACTATCTAGTATAAGCAAGCAAATCTGGCCAAAAATTTGCTCACAACAGTTCATTCACAAGATAGAATTCAATAATACCAATTTAGATAAAGCACAAATAATCAAAATTAAAGATCCACATCAATACTTTGATAACAAGTTCCTAAATTAAATAAAACTACTCACACATAATTGAAATTAAAAACATCTAAACAAGAGTTCAAGAAGATATTCGAAGGAAAAAAAGCTTAGCAACAATAGTGATCTTCAATGGCTTCCCAATCTTTAAGCCTCCAAGTGCAAATCTTCCATTTCAATTCCTCTCTTGCTCTAAAGAAAACTTAAAATTCCTAAAACTAATGATAGAAATGAGGGAAAGATGAGTGATAAGTGTCTTGGCTCTCTCTCTTCTGCAACTGAGAAACCCTTTTAAGTATGAACTCGAACATCTTCATCCACAAGATCGAGGAAGGCGAAGAGTCAAGTAGTTTCAAGCTCACCATGGACCATCGCCTTCACTATAGAGCATCTGTGGCTGCGTCTTTCTCAAAAAGTTTTGGGTCTTCTTTTCCTCCACGGGCATAGAAACTTTGGAGCATCTGTGGGGAGTCAAAATATGCTCAATTAGGGTTAAAGCAAGGGCAAAAAGGCCCAAAAAGCCTGTGAAACATAGAGAGGAACCATACACAAGCGTAAAACAATAATAGGAGTGTAGATTATAACATAAAGTTCATAATTCTCCCTAAAAATGCAACAAAATGACCCCAAAATGAAGTATACTCCAAGCATTTATCAACTATCACCGATTAATAATGTTGGAATCTGGGACCAACTTGAGAAATTTATTATTTCTGACAAAATAATAAAAAAGTACTAAAAATGATATTATCTGCAAGTAAATGTACTAAAAATGGTATTATCTGCAAGTACACCAAAGTTCAAAGGATATTAAAAATATAAAACTTTTGGACTCACTAATATCTCCACACTTAAGTTTTTCTCGTCCTTGAGTAAAATAAACTAAATTACTCGAAGAAATAAAAATAAAAATCCTAACTCACTTTCATAGGAATCACGGTTACATTTGGTGTATGCAACAACCCTTTAAACCTTAGATTCCCCTTAATGGATGAGTAAAGTCTTGTGAGATTTACAGAAGATGTATGCACAAAATCTTCAAAAGAAAAAAGAAAATAATAGAAAGAAAAGAGAGACAAGAAAATGTTTTTGGTTTTTTTTCCTTCCTTTACACAAATGTACAAAGGGGAGACAACATAAAATTCCAACCAGACATATCACCCTTATAGCCCAGATATTAGCTTGTATATAAATAAGCTGTACACTCCAAGACTCTAGATTCTCATTGGTGACATCACACTCTTACTTTTTACCTCCCAATCCAACAAAACAATGTATCCATCGTAGTGTACGGTGTGTAAGTGTAGCCCTATCCTAGGAGTTAGGCAAACTGAAATTTGAATTAATCCTAATTGAAAAGACTTAAACTAATTTATTGACTGGTTGATTGGGAAGAAGGTTTTCTCAATAGCAGTATTGTCTTAAAGTGTAGTACCTAGTAGCGCATCCAACAAAGGGATACTTATCAATCCAAACTCTATAGCACCTTTTTTTTTCTTTTTTTTAATGTAAATTTAAAAGTAAAATAAAAGCAACCATACAAAGAAAAGTGAGAGAATCAACTATGGAAGCCTAAGACCTTAAGACAATGGTGATGCATAAAATAAGGATTGGACTCACAATTATAATGAAATACTGAGGTTAGAACTAGGGCACAAAATATCACCTTTAGAACTAAGTTTTTATCATCAACATCCCAATACTAAATTATAAGAGGTCAAGATAGTCAAAATGGCAAACATATTCCCTAAACCAAAGTAAAACAAAAGAAAAAGAAAAGGGAAAAGATACTTTTAGTATTTTCAATTTTTTAAAAATAATAATAAAATCTACAAAGGCCCTATCCCCCACACTTAAATAGTTCAGTGTCCTATTGCATGCAAAAGAATAAGAATGAAAAGCAAACACACGAGAAAGATAGAATACACACACACACACACACACACACACTACATGTGTGTGTGTGTGTGTGTGTGTGTGTGTGTGTGCGTGTGTGTGTGTGTGTGTGTGTGTGTAAAAAATAAGCTTTATACAAGGGAACAGTAGTAACAGGTTGAATGCTGGATGCATCCCATCTAATATCCACATCATCATTCTCTATGTTGTGGTTCATAGAGCATTAGACACTATACTTTTCTCTCCTCTGCAAGTAGCTCCAAAGTTGGCTTTAACCTTTGCGCATTCACCTAAACACACACACACACACACACACACACACACTACATGTGTGTGTGTGTGTGTGTGTGTGTGTGTGTGTGTGTGTGTGTGTGTGTGTGTGTAAAAAATAAGCTTTATACAAGGGAACAGTAGTAACAGGTTGAATGCTGGATGCATCCCATCTAATATCCACATCATCATTCTCTATGTTGTGGTTCATAGAGCATTAGACACTATACTTTTCTCTCCTCTGCAAGTAGCTCCAAAGATGGCTTTAACCTTTGCGCATTCACCTAAAATATGCACCACACGTTGGGTCCTGTATCTCTATAGCACCATGTGAAAAACTATGAGAAATAATGAAAAGACCAATCTAATGATCGAGATCTAAACTTACATGAAAAAAGGTGTAGTCTAAAGTCATAAAGCAATACATTCTGACCTGGGAAGAACTCTTTTCTGTAAATATCCCCGTCATGAAATAATTTTGCTCTTTCCTTATGCAGCCTAGAGTTCTCATAGGCTTCGGCTCTAATATTCTTCCAACTCACCGAATTGTAACTTCCTCTCTGCCCCAACTACCTCTAAGTCAAGGTTCAAAGTCTTTATAGCCCACATAACCCGATGCTTAAGCTCTACTGAAATATGGTAAGGCTCAGCAAAGACGACCCTAAAAGGTGACATGCCTAAAGGCCTCTAAAAAGCCGTCCTATAAGCTCATAGAGCATCAATGAGCTTATATGTCTAATCCGTATGGATTTTGCTCACAGTCTTTTCCAGAATTTGTTTAATTTTCCTATTAGAACCCTCTACTTGGCCACTAGTTTGGGGATGATAAGAGGTGGGTAAATAATGGATAATCGAACACTTTGTCAACAATGCATCAAAAGAACTAGTGTGAAAATGAGTGCCCTAGTCACTAATGATAGCACTAGCCATGCCATACCTGGAGAAAATATTTTTCCTGATGAACTTGACAACAACTCTATCCTTAGTTGTCCTAGTCGGCATAGCCCTCCCCTACTTAGGCACATAGTCTACTGTAAAGAGAATATACTCATTCCCAAAAGACGATAGAAATGGTCCCATGAAGTCAATTCTTTAAACATCAAAGATCTCAGCAATAATTATAGGGTTAAGGGGTATTATATCTCTCCTAATAATTTTTGTGAATTGTTGACACCTATAGCAACTCTTATAGTACAAGTCGGCTTCTTTTAACAAGGTAGTCTAATACAAACCACACTAAAGGACTTTTGCAACTATTTTCTTCTGACTAAAGTGCCCCCCAAGCTTGGTTGTGACAAAAGAGAAGGACACCTCTAATCTCATTGCCAGGGATGAACCTCTAAAAATCTGATTTGAGCAATATTTGAACAAGTAAGAGTCATCCTAATAAACGAACTTCACCAGATAAAAGAATTGGTCATTATCATGCTTATTCCAACCCAGGGCTATCTCACCGATCACGAGGTAATTGACAATGTCAGCATACCATAGTTCACATTGAACCATAAGTAAGTACTCATCAAGGAAGCACTCAAAACAGGGGGACTCACTCTCTTTTACAACAATGATTCGGGATAAGTGGTCAGCAACCAATTTCTCAGAACCCTTTTATCCAAAATCTTAAAATCAAACTCTTGTAAGAGCAAAATCCACCTAAGCAATCCAAGTTTTGCAACTTAGAGAAGGGATGCTTTAGTACAGCTCGATCAGTATGGACAATCACATGAGAGCCAATCAAGTAGGGTTGGATTTTGTCAAAACTAAACACAACTGTAAAAATCTTTTTTTATCACAGTGTAGTTCAACTGGGTCTCATTCAAGGCATAACTCGCATAGCATATGACATAAGGTTTCCAATCGACAAATTGTCTTAAGACAACCCCTACAGCTAGCATAGCTAGAAGTGTGACATATCAACTCAAGGGTTCTCCCTAGATAGAAGCGTGTAGGGTAGGTGTAGAAGTTAGAGCTTCATTCAGCATATTAAATGCCTTTAAACACTCCTCAGAAAAGTGAAAAGAAACGTTTCGTCTAAAAGGTTGGTCAAGGGTTTAGCAATTTTACTAAAATTCTGGATGAATCACCTATAAAATCCTACATGCCTTAAAAATGAACTAATATTTCACATAAGTGTGGAGCAAGATTAGCAAATAAATTAATTTTTTCTTTATCAAGTTTAATCCCATCATGTGAAATTAGGGGTCCTAAAACAACATGCTTCCTTACCATAAAATGACATTTTCCCCCGTGTAATGCCAAATTCTTCTCCCTACATCTTAGCAAAAGTTTTATTAGCTTGGCTAAATAGTCATCAAATGAGAAATAAAACATAGAAAAAGCATCCATAAACACCTCAATGGATTGCTCAATCATGTTAGAAAATATGCAATTCATGCAATGCTTAAATGTGGCAAGAGCATTACAAAAACCAAAAAGCATTCCCCTAACGGCAAACGTACCAAAGAGAGATGTGAAAGTTCATCTTGTCTTGGTCCTTAGGTCCTGTAGAGACTTGGGTGTAACAAGAATACCCATCCAAAAAGCAATAGCAATTATGTCCATCTAACCTTTCAACCATCTGGTCCATAAAAGGTAAAGGGAAGTGGTCTTTGCTAGTGGTCGTATTCAGTTTCCTATAGTCACTACAGACACGCCACCGAGACTGGATTCTAATGGGGACCAACTCATTCTTTTCATTTCTAATCATGGTAACAGTCTTCTTATGAACAGCTTGAGCTGAGTTGATCCACCATTATCAGAAATCAGGTAGATTATCCCAGGTAATGATTCCAAAAACTTATTGATGTTAAAAGTCACTGCAAGTGCACAACGTCAGCTTATAGTATGAGCCGACAAGTATAGGTAATCCCATGATGATTAGCACTGGCAAAATTAAAATTCAGGTTCGGATCAAATTTAGATCGAACAAATCAGACAATATCAAAATTCGGACAAGAAATTGATGTCCAACACTCGGTTTTTTTGGTGTCGGACAATTAGGACAAGGCTGAATTTAGGTCAAAAATTGGTTTGAACAATAGAAATATAAAAATTGTTGTGTCTGGATTCAAAATTCGGACAAAAAATTCATAAGTGTACAAAGTTTTTTGGGGCCGGACAAATTCGAGTGTTCGGATCGGATAACGTTTTGTCAGCTCCAATGATGATGATGATAGTATCAATTTATTCCACTTTGTTAGCTTAATTATTAATATTACTTAAGATTCTAACCCTAAGTTAAACAAAGTCTATAGACAAGCCAAACAAAGAAATTAACAATAATAAACACACTAAACTAACTCAACAACTACTGCCAAATATGCACCCCCAAAAAAAAAAAGAAGACCAAATGAATTAACAAGTAACACCTATTAGGTGAGAGCACAAAATAAGCTAACAAAACACTAAGGATAATAGAAACTAAAGCTAGAAAATGGTAAGATAAATTAAAGCAAGTTGGTATCTGATAGGCAAAAGCATAAAGCAACATGAAAGAAGAGGATCCAAACCTTGAGACAATCACTGTAGGAGGTCAGAGAAAAGCAGGAAAATGAAAGCAAACAGGGGAGGGGGGAGTTGTGAATGAAACAAAATAGAAAAAAGAATTCAAAAATAAGTTAATTAAACAAAAACAAGCACAAGCAAAGCAACAGTGCAAACAAAGCAATAGTATTGTTAAAATAAAAAAATTAGAGCATCAAAGTGGAAGAAAACATAGCATTGAAACGAGTGAAAATTAGACGAAGATCTGCAAATTAATTCAACCCAATAACCAAAATCTCTTAATAGAGAAAAGGAATTGCTATTCATTTGTTCGAATCTTTCAACAATGGCTTCTATGCCCTTGAACCAACAATGGAAAGGAGTCCAGAAACTACTAAAATCTGAAACAGAGGAATGAAAACAATTGGAGAGCTAACTATAGTTGAACTAAGGCTACTGAATTAATTCCTACACCTCCCATTCCACCTCTGTTTATGCAAAAAAAATTACAACCCTAATCAACCTCTTAACTGCCACAAAATTTGGAACAAAATCTGAACATGCTGCTTGATACTCGCCGCTCATAATTTCTGCTACAAATTTGCATCAATTTAGGGTCTTCTCTTCTCTCTTGAACTGTCACATTTAGTGCAAATTCAGCAGTTGTGATTGGGTCTTCTTGAGATATTCACTCCAAAAACGACCTAGGCAGTTATAGGTTGATGGTTGATGAGAAGTTAGATAGGGATCGCGAAGGAGGAGAAAGATGGGGAAGTGATTTTGTCATAGATTAAGTGTAGAATAAGGATGAAAAGGTTGATGGTGACGAAGTTGTTAATAAAGACGATAGGTAGTCAGAGGAGGAAAGAGAAGATTATAAGTTATGGTTGGAGGATCACATGAGGAAAGAATGGGGGTGGAGAATTTAGTTTTATTATTTTTTTGCCTTTTTTTTCAAATGGAGAAGAGAAGAGGCAGGTCGTGGCTTTATTTTTGGGCTATAGTTTTAACTTCACTCCTTAGCCTAATTTTTCATTTTCCACCATTTTCTTCATTTTTTTGATTTTTCTTGAAAATGAATAAAACTTAAATAAAAATTCTAAAATAATAATTATTTTACACCAAAATCCTAGGTTTAGGAGTATAAAATTGTAAACAAGTACTTTCACCTAGATTTTGCTCGTCCCTGAATCAAATTTAAAAAAAATCCAAAAAAGGGAGGAAAATGAAAATAAAAAACGCTAACTCACTTTCATAGGAATCACAGTTGCATTTAGCATATGTAACAAGCCCTTTAAACCCCTAAGTTTTCCTTAGTGGATGAATAAGGACTCCAAGAGTTTACAGAAGATATGCCCACAAAATCTTGAAAAAGATGGAGGGAAATGAAAAAGAAAGATAATAATATATAAAATAAAATAAAAATTGAAGACAAGAACTGAAAAATGAGATCTTTTCACCATTATACAAAGGCGGGCAATGTACACTTATCCTGACTAGATACATCACCATTCTAACCTAGGCATTAGCCTGCATATAAAGAAGGTGTACATCATAAGACTCTAAGTCCTCCCTGATGACATCCACACTTCAACTTTTCACCCCACAAACCAACATGACAATGTACCCATCCTAGTGCACCGTGCGCAAGTGTGCTATCACCATAGGAGTTGGCTTACCAGAGTTTGACTCATTCCTACTTAATAACACATAAACTACTTTATTGACTCACTGAAATGGAAAGCAAGCTATTCCAGTAGTAGTATAGTCTCAAAAGGTAGCACCAATAGCACATGCCTCAAAAGGATACTTATCATTCCCGATTTATAATCTATTTTTTTCTAATTTATTCTTTTTCTTTGAATGCAAATTATAAGTAAAAACAAAAGCAATTGTACAAACACATATGGGAGAGTCATCTATGGAAGCCTACGACCCAAGGATAGTAGTGATTTTCAAAGTGTTGGGCTCACAATTATAAGGGAATGATGAGGTTAGAACTGAGGCATAGAATGTCACACTTTGGACTAATTCTTTATCATGTACAACTTACCTATTGACAACCTAATATTAAGCTCCTAGGGGTCAAGCTAGTTAAAATAGTACACATTTCCCAAAACAAAGCAAAACAATAAAAGAAGAAAGAAAAAATCTTTTTGGTATTGTTGGTCATCTTTAAAAAATAATTAAAAGAAAAAGAATCTGCAAAATCCCTCAGCTCCACACTTAAACACTGTAATGTCCCTATTACATGCAAAAATATAAGAATGAAAAGCACAGAATCAAAAATGAAGAAAAGAAAATAAAAGAAAATAAATGTACAAAATAAGCTTTAAACAAAGGAACAACAGTATCAGGTTGAATGCTAGATGTATCCAAGATAATCTCCACATCGTCAATCTTTATATTGTGGTTCATAGAGCGTTGGACACTCTATCTCTTACCTCTACATAGAGCTCCTGAAATGGTTTTAACCTTTGTCCATTCACCTAGAAATATGTACCGCACATGAAATCGTGTATCTCTAGGATCATGTGCAAAAACATGAGAAATCATGAAAGAACTACTTGAACCAGATCTCAACTTACCTGAAAAAAAGGTGTAGTCTGGAGTCATAAAGCAACACCTTCTAACCTAGGAAGGACTCTTTCCATTAAATATGCCTATCATGAAACAATTTTGCTCTCTCCTTGTGCATCTTAGAGATCTTATAGGCCTCGGCTCTAATCACTTCTAACTCACTCGATTATAACTTTCTCTCTGCCCAAGTTGCCTCTAAATCAAGTTTTAAAGTCTTTATAGCCCATGTAGCCTGATGCTCAAGTTCTACTGGAAGATGACAAGGCTTACCAAAGACAATCTTAAGAGGTGACATACCTAAAGGGGTCTTAAAAGTTGTCCTATAAGCCTATAGAGCATAAATGAGCTTTTCTATCCAATCTTTATAGTTTCTACTCATAGTCTTTTCCAGATTCCATTTGATTTACCTATTATGAACCTCTATCTACACTAATCTGGAGACGATAATAGATGGGTAAAGATAGATCAAAGAGTACCTTTTCAATAATGCATCAAAAGAATGATGTTGTCAAAATGAGTGCCCTAGTCAATAATGATAGTGCTATGCATGCCATACCTTGAGAAAATATTCTCCCTGAGGAACTTAACAATGATTCCAAGTGCAATTGTCCTAGCTAACTTACACACATAGTCCACAGCAAGGAAAATATACTCATTTTCAAAAGTAGATGGAAATGGTCCCATGAAATCAATCCCTAAACATCAAAGATCTTAACAATAATTATCAGGTTAAGAGGCATCATATCTCTCCTAATAATTTTCCCTAAACTATTGACACATAAGGCAACTCTTATAGCACAAGAGGGCATCTTTGAACAAGAAAGGCCAATACAAACCACATTAAAGCACTTTTGAAGCTATTTTCTTTCCACTAAAGTGCCCCCCACAATATTAGTTATTATAGAAAGAAAGGGCACTTCTGCTCTCGTTGTTAGAGATACGCCTTCGAAAAATCTGATTAAAGCAATATTTGAATGAGTAAGGGTTATCCTAATAGAAAATTTTAATCAGATAAAAGAATCAGTCTTTATTATGCTTATTACAACCCAGAGGCATCTCACCAGTCATGAGGTAATTGACAATTTCAACATGCCATGGTTCACATTGAACCATAAGTAATTACTCGTTAGGAAAGCACTATGAAATGGGGGACTCACTCTCTTTTGCAATAATGATCTAGGATAGGTGATCAGCAACCAGGTTTCAGAACCCTTCCTATTTTGAATCTCACAATCAAATTCCTATACGAGCAAAATCTACTTAAGTAATATAGGTTTTGCATCCTTCTTGGAGAAGAGATGCTTTAGTGTAGCATGGTCAATATGCTCAATCACATTACAGCCAATGAAGTAGGCTCGACATTTTTGAAAACCAAATACAACCACCAAAGATGCTTTTTGGTCACAATGTAGTTCAACTGGGCCTCATTATGATTCGCATAATATGTGATATGAGGTTTCATATCTGCATGTTGTCCTTAGACAACCCTTATAGCATAGCTAGAAGCATGACACATCAACTCAAAGGGTTCTCCCCTAATAGGAGGGTGTAGGATAGATGCAGAAGTCAGACCTTCCTTCATCCTATTAAATGCTTTTAAACACTTCTTAGAAAATTAAAAATGTACATCTTTGGTTAAAAAGGCTGGTTTAGGGCTTCGTAATTTTAATGAAATCAAGGATGAATCTTCTGTAAAATCCTACATGCCTTTAAAAAAATTACCTAATATGTTCCACACAACTGGGAGGGGAAAGATTAGCAATCAAATTAATTACGTCACTAAACGATTCCCTTCTTTATCATAAAATGACATATTTCTCATTTTAGAGTCAAATTTTTCTCTTTGCATCTTTGTAAAATTTTTGTCAAATTGGCCAAACAGTCATCAAATGAGGAACCAAACACAGAAAAATCATCTATAAATACCTCAACCCATTGCTTCATCATGTCAAAAAAATATAGAAATCATGCAACGCTGAAAAGTGACACGAGCATTACAAAGACCAAAAGGCATTCTCCTAAAGGCAAAAAAACATGTGAAAGTGGTTTTGTCTTGGTCTTTAGATACTATGGAGATCTAGGTGTTGCCAGAATGTCCATCCAAAAAGCATTAGTAATTATGTCTAACTAACCGTTCAAGCATATGGTCCACAAAAGGCAAAGGGAAGCGACTTTCCTTTCGCATTCAGTTTCCTATAGTCAATACAAACATGCCACCCAGACTGAATTCTAGTGGGGACTAACTCATTCTTATCATCTCTAATCACAGTAATACCAGTCTTCTTAGGAAAAATTTGTAGTGGACTGATCTATTCACTATCATAAATTGGTATATTATCCAGTGCTGTAGCCACTTAATGACCTTTTTTTTACGACTTCTTAAAGGGTAGGGTTTAGACATCTTTGATGGTATCTATAAAGGTCTAGCATTCTCCTCAACATAAATTATGTGTTGCATAATGAAGGGCTAATATATTTTATGTCATGTATAGTCCACCCTATGGCCTCTTTGCTTCCCTTAAGTACTGTCAATAATTTATCCTTTGGGTCCTTATTTAGGTTAGATGCAACAATCATAGGAAAAGTCTTATTAGGACCCAACAAGAGATACCTAAGGAAATCAGGCAAAGGTTTTAACTCTAATATGGGACCGGGAGCATGCGCAATAAAAGAAGGGGATTCAAATGAATTAGGGGAGAGTGAATCAGTCTCATCACAAAGATCATTTTTAAGAAAACCATCAGCACATGAGTTATCTCATAAATACATTAACATTGTTAATCTCATCAAAAATTGTAGGTTGTCTTTACAGATTAAAAATACTCAAATCAATAGTCATGGTTCTAAAAGGCAACTTCATCATATTCCTTCAATTGATCAAAGCATTTAAAATAGCTAGGAAAGATCGACCAAGAATGATAGGTATTTGGGCCTTAGATTTAGCAACAGACTCAGTTTTCAGAACAATAAAATCCATAAAAAATATGAACTCACCTTTTTTAATCAAAACATTCTTGACTACATCCCTAGGATTTCTAATAAAGCGATCGGCTAATTGGAGGATCGTTCTAGTGGGTTTTAACTCTTCCAATCCCAAAGTCTTATTGAGTATCGAAGTAAATTGAGACTTGCCCCTAAATCCAATAATGCTATATGGATAGTCTGGTTCCCTATGATTATGGATATTGTAGGGAATCTAGGGTCTTTATACTTAGCTGAGATTTGGTGCAAGATAATAAAACTTACATTAGAAGTTAAGAAAGCCTTCTTTGTGATATTAGTCGTTCCCTTAGTATTGCACAACTTTTTTAAGAATTTGGCACTAGGGAGGCATCTGCTGAATAGCATCTAGAAGGAGTATGTTTATTTTGACTTGAGAGAAGGTTTCTCTAATCTTGTCAACATGGTTATCGGCCTTTTTGTTTCTTAGTCTATTGGGATAGGGTACAATGGCTTTATGGGCCCATTCAATAGTCGAAGGCTGAGATGTACTATCTCCCTTTTTCGACTCGCATTGCTTAGTCTCATTAGCGTCAACTAAGTCAGTAGCTCAGGAAGGGGAAGAGTCAGTTTGGGTGCCATCAGTAGCATCCCTAAAAGCATAATCACTCCTCAGGAGAGATGGTAGAGATAGAGATTGAGAAAGTTGAATAGGGACATCCATAAAGTCTTCCAAGTTAGGATCGATTAAACGACCTGACATAAATGAAGTTATTATATTAACCATTTTTAGATTATCCTGGACTAGTAGACATAGTGAGAATTGACCTACATTTGGATTAGCCTCTGTCTAATTACAATGACAACTGGGATAACTATTCTGCCATTGTCCTCATTAGCTTCTCTAGGCTATTCTATGATATCTCTAGATTGTCAAATCTTTTATCAATCTCATTATAGTTGGGAGGTGATTGTCTGTGGGCAGTAGGGGGAGCATGCATCCTAGGCAGCCCTTGGTAGGGTTGGATAGAGGAGTTTCTAGGAAACATTCTAGTCTATGTGCTAAGACCTCCTAAAGTCGAACGTTGACTCCAAAAAAAGTTCGGGTGTTTCCACCACCCTGGATTGTATGTTGGTGCAAAAGAGTTATTAATTGGCTTTTGGTAGGTCATGTTCACTTGCTTAGTTGTGTCGATAACTGGTGAGTATAGTGGTGTAACTAGTCAAGGTATGGTCTAGGGATTAACAGTGAGAGTATGTCACAAAAGTACTTTGGACAACCTAAGGTTTGTTCTCTAAAGCTGCAAACCTAGACTCTATATGGCTCAAGTCTGACACTATATGCATAGCCTCCTTGGCACTAGCAATTCTAAAACTCAAACTAACTCAAACTATCATCTATAGTGGTCTTTCGCTATATTTTCTTCTCAGCTAAGTCCTCTAAGAATTCCCAAGCGATGGTAGGATTCTTGGGTAAGAATCCACCTTGACATGGACTCTCGCATAGTCCTAGTCTATTGGTCTAAAACCTCATATACAACTTGACAAAGACCCCATTGTTCTAGGCTATGATGGGGACACTGGATTAACAAGTTCTTAAATCTTTTCATATACCTCCAAAAAAGGTTTCTTGTCAAACTAGATAAACTAATTAATTTTATTCCTTAAGTTCACAGTTTTGCCATTATGAAAATATTTTTACCAGAAAACCGTAACAAAATCAGTTCAAGTAGAAATACAGTTAGCAGGCAAACTATACATCTATCTCTTAGCATTGTTGTTTAATGCAAAAGGAACGAATCTTAGTTTAACCACATTAATTTACACATTATGGAAATGTACCATATTACACATTTCTTCAACTTCACTTAGAAATAAATAAGCATCTTTAGGTCCAATGAATTTATAGTATTGAGTATTCTTGCTCATCATGCGGGTGACCTGGGTTTAATTCCCGACAATGGTACCAAAAATTTGTTGATATGAAATGTTAAACCGCAAGCACACTGTGTCAATTTGTAGTATGATCCGACAAATACAACTCGTTCCCACGAAGATGGTATAATCAAATTTAACCGCTTAATTGGCTTCACTATTAATAATAACTAAACAAGTTGAATAAACTACTGCTAAATTCATACACATACTTACTACAATAAAATATAGACCTAAAAAATAGTAAATATAAAGGTAGCACTAATAGTCTACGAATCAACAACAACTAAATAAATCTAAGTTACCAGATAATAAACAAAATAAATAAAGTGAAAAGATTCAAGACATATTGATCAGATAAACAAAATTAAGCTCAACAACAAAAGAAAACGAACTAAAGTGATATAAGTCAAAGGCTAAGTCATACAAAACATGTATGCTTAGAAACAAACAAAAAAATTTAAAAAAACCCAATTATAATACTACCAAGATCCATATGATGATGCAAAAGAATGAGTAAATATATCAGAACTTAGATAGCTAAAGTAAAGAAGGAAAGTACTAGAAACATGACATTGACAGGAGATGAATCGATAAAATAAAAGAAAAAGTCAAGTCAAGTCTATTAAAAAGATGCAAAAGCCAAGCATAGGGGGGCATGAAAAAGGAAAAATTACTAATTGGTGTTGGTTAATTTTTTATATTTCTCGTATTATAGCAAGGACCCTTATCAAGGACACCGGTTGCACAGACTGCTTTTGCATGCAACCTTTTTGTCCTTTTTAAATTACTTTAGTGCCCTTATGATTTGTTCCTTCTTTTATGACAATAGATAAATTCTCTCTCTCTACCAACTTGCATCAGTCTTTAATATATTTCTCCTCTTTCTCTCTCTCTTTATATAGCCAGTCATGGATACAAACATATTATACTTTCTATGAAACTTTAGAAATTTAGAAATCAATTAAAATTAATTTTAGAATTAACTAAATTTTAATACAATAAAGCAATTTTTTAAAATATTAATACGATAAATTTTTAATTAAAATCCATATTTATAGAAGTAGTTAGTCAAAAATTAACACTAATTTTTATTAAAAAATAATTAACTATAAATATTATCCTTAATAATAGCATTTAGAAAAGTATTTTTAATAACTCAAAGTCAATTATCTATGAAATAACTAATATTATATTTAAGTTAATGATCTTATAAGAAAATTCAATTAAAAAAACTTTAAATGTAAGGCATATGATCACTCCTCTTATTTATAATTCTTTATTCTTGTAAATATTTTTAAAGTAAAAATTCTTTTTTTTAGTGTATGTGATAGAAAATTAAACTCTTTTATTTTTTTTCTAATTTTAAGTAAAATATATGGAATCTTATCTCCATTCTTTTCTTGATATAAATAAATTAATTTTAACCATTTATTGTCTGATTTTAAACATAAATTTTTAATTTTTAATTAAAATTTTTATTCTGGTTCATTACTTCAAGATCTATTCTATGTAAGAAATATCATTGATATCACTTTAAATAAAATTTGGCGTTTTACTTGTAATCTTAAAAAACTGTTTTCATATTGTTGAAATACTTTTTATATTTTATTGCTAATTTCTTCAAATTTTTCTTATCTTATTAAAAATGCTAAAACATATCTTAAACCTTGATTGTAAATTGTTACCGTAAATGTTAAGCCCTAAACATTAGGCCCGTAATCCTAAGCCTTAAATCCGCAATTCCTAACCCTCGACCACAAAACTTGAACCTAAAATCCTAATTGTTGATAGTTGAGCTATGAAGTTCAACTTAACTATAATCCCTAAATATTAAAGTATAAATGTTATAGTTTCATATCTTGTTCACTTGTATCATAATAGAAGTTATATCTCCTACTTATAAATCTCATAGCTAATATGAGATTATGCAACTTTTGAGTAATTTCTTGATCTAATAGCACAAACAAAAGCAGTCTAAATTACTTGATCTAATAGCACAAACAAAAAGTATTCTAACTCGAATAATGAAAACTTGGGATGACCAATGATTTTTTTTTTTTACTTTTCTTTTCTTTTCTTGTTAGTCTTTCTCCTTCAAATAAGACAACCACCTACGTAATTTTAATATTTAAAGGATTTAAAAATCATATTGAATAGCTTTATCAAGTGACGAGTAAATTATTTTTCTGCTTTTCTTTAAGGGTTTTTTCAAAAAGAGAAACGAAAACAAGAAGTAATAAATAAAAGGACATAGAGTAAATAACGGAAAATTGGAAAAACTAGTTAGTTAATCTATAGTTTTGAGATATGATTTATCATAGAAATAAATACAATATGGAATCCTAAGTTTTAGCGTTTAACATTTAGTGTTATGGTTTATGTGTAAACTTTAAGATTAGTATCAAGAACTAATGTTTCAATGTAAACTTTATAACTAATATCCAGAAAGTACTATTCATTGTTAACTAGATAGGCCTGCAAGTGCAGCGGTTGCCACTGAGTATATTAATTTTTCAAACCGTATACGCCAACCTGGGTTGGTCGTATATGCTAACCTAGGGTGGCAGATTATGACAACTTGGGTTAACTAGATTGTATATGTGGCTAAACCTTGGATCTATTTGGTTTCGGATTCCTCTTATTTTTCGTTCAAGTAAACTCAGTTTTTTTTTTTTTGGTTAGAAACCACACAATCTCATAAAAAACGCCAAACTCAAACATAGAGTAGAAAAAGGGTACAAAACTACTAACTTATGTAACAAAAATACTTGAGTGTATAGTTAGCAACTAACACCCTTAAAATACTATGCAAACTGGCAACAATTAACATATGCTTTATTAACTTAGTTTCGTACTAGTGTTGTTATAGTTGAACAAAAATAGTGAGCTAATGCAAAATTCGTTAATTAAAAATATTTTTAACTCATTGTTTTAAACCCTAATTTTTGATACTTAATTGTGGCTTAGCTCAACCATAAATACTAAACAATAGATCATTAAAGTTGAACCTTAAACCCTTAACATGTATGGTTACAATTTAGGGTTTATGTTTAGGATTAAGGCTCGTTATGATTTTTGTTTGTAGAAGTCAAAATCTTGGGATGCAAAACTCTGAGGTTTATGGCTTGCGCGCGCACACACACACACACACACACACACACACACACACACACATATATATATATATATATATATATATATATATGCCTTAGATAAGAAATTAAAATATTCATAGAATAATAGCATGATTGTAATATATCAATAAAATAATAAAGTAACCTTATTTTCTAGTTTAATATAATGACATGGTTAAAAATCATATTGATTGAAAAATAAGTAGAAAAATGGTACCAAAAAAAAAAGAAAAAGAAAAAGAAAAATGTACCCAACGCCTATTTCATAATTATAATATCCTTGTAAATTAATTTGTATTTAGTTATTTTTAATTTTATATTAATCACATGGTTATGGGTATCAATCAAGTGCATGAATCACATGAAATTAAGGCATATTAAAATATTCAAATTGACATATTTGTATAGGTATGAGTTATTTAATATTTTTTTGCATAAATAATAATATGGATATTTATATAAATGTAGGATTTTCAACGCAAAATTTAATTCATATATAATTTAAATCTTTGTTTTAAAAAAATAATAAAATAAAATAAATCAAACCTTACAAATAAAATTGAACAAAATGATAAAAAACAGATTTAAGGAGGGGAAGGAGAGCACAGAAGCTGAGGAAGTGAAAAAAGGGCAGCATTGTGGGTTTTGAGGGGGCGGCATACTGGTGACCGCATCAATACAATTGTTTTGTAAATCCGACAAATGCCTGCACAAAACGACATTTGCTTGTAAGAGAACACCTTGAATAATTTGAAAAGTAACACAACACCTGCTGGTAATTTTCCCAATGAAAAACATAGCAACCAAATAAATTGAAAATTGATTCTGAAACTCATATTGGAGCAGACTAATTGACACAAATCTGAACAGGACCATGGAAAATCAATATTCAACGAGCTTGAAGTTGAACAATGGCTTCCTGAACTATTTAATCGACAATGAAGAAGAGCTTAGAAATTACTAAAATATGAAAACAAGGGAAGAAAATATTGAAAGAGGAAACTAGATTACATCTGATCTCTGGCTATTGAGTTGATGATCTGTACCTTCCCTTCAACCTCTATCTATACATGAAGTTTCAACTCAATCAAGTTTTCAAAACCCATAAAATCTGGGTATGTTGTTGATTCTTCACCTCCCAATCTCGTGGCAGATTGAGTCGTTGGAGCCCACCATCTCACTTGAACGGCACAATTAGTAAAAATCATGGAGCTTTTGACAGGGTTCAGTTGCTAAGGAGATAAATTCGCCCTAAGAGTTCGGCCATCGGTACGGATGGATGATGATGCTGATGGAGTTACGAAAGGAGGGGAAGCTAGGAAAGTAGGGGAGGTGAGAGAAATAAATCGGCGACGGTAGGAGTTTAGTCACTTGAATAGTATTGGGGTTGAGTCTTATAATTATTTTCCCTTTTTTCAGATGAAAAAAGTAAAAAGGTGGATATGGCTGATGAGAGTTAGGTTGTAAGATTTTTATTTTGATCCGGTCTCTTGCATCTCACCTAATAATTAAGGCTGGTAAAAAATTATCCGATTCGAATACCCGAATTTGTCTGATCCGAAAAAAACGGGTATGGACACTTTTTTTATGTCTGAATTTGAAATCCGGACATTCGGACATGTCCGGATTCAAACCGAGTCGGATCCGAGTTTAATGAACCAGGTCCGGCTTGTCTGAATTTAGGTGCAAATTCAGGTCCGGACAAATTCGGACAACCGGGCTGTCCGAAGTCCGGACCCGATTTTTTCTTGGGCTTGGGCTGAGGCGGGGCTTTTAATTTTTGGCAAATTCGTTTTTCAATTGAAAACCCTAGATTATAGAATGGAAGTTGAAAACCCTTGACTCCTTCTCTCTCCTATAATCTATTCGCTGCTCTTGCTCGGTTGCTGGCTGCTGTGGTGCTCTCGAAATTTTCTCTCTCATCCACACTCACCGGCGGCTCACTTCCTCTGTCTCCCAGTCTCCCATAACGCATCTCTGTTTGGATCCCAAATTGTTGCAAGCATCATCATCAATTCAAGGTCAATTTCCTTCATCTCTATCAAACGACTCAAACCTTCGAGCTCCTTCTTCAAATTCCCCTGATTCATTGCCTTTGCTGCCCATGGCCATGGATGTTGGTGATTTTTCTTTTGTTTGAACTTTGAAGCAGGCACGTGTCTTTGGAGGTGCCCGATTGCAACTTCTTTGTGTTTCAACTTATTTAATATATTCCATATTCTGTTTATTTAATATATTCCATATTCTTTGTGATTCCTGGTCGTGGGTTTGCACTTGCAGTTTGCTCCTTCTTTGAATCTTTGTGCTTCTTTCGTTTAATATTCTGCTTATGTTCATGTCATCATGTGGTTTTAACTTATTTAATATTCTTTGTCCTACTAATATTCATTGCCTTTGTTATTGAGAATGTGCTATACATTGTTGGGGAACTTTAGATTTAAAATTGGACATCCGGTCTGGACATCGGACAACTGGGTCCGGGTCCGGGTCCGGGTCCGGGTCCGGGTATGGTCTGGCTGTCCGATTTTAAATCCAAACAGGGTCCGGGTATGACTGTTTTGTCCGATTGTTCGATTCGTCCGTACCCGAAATGATCCGGACCCGGTTTTTCGCCAGCCCTACTAATAATGTTGCAGTCTTTAACTGACTTTAGCATTTTATTATTGCCTACAAAATAATATAAAAGTAGTATAAAAATACTAAAAATAATATTATTTGCAAGCAAATAAAGTTTAAAGAGTATTAAAAATATATACTTTGAAAAATGTATATATATGCAGTAATGGAGGCATATACTTTTGAAAAATTGCAATTATTTTACCTATTAGGGCCTGTTCTTCTCGTTGGTAAATTGGGATTGGTAAAATGGTGAAGTGAGTTGAAGTTGGTATTTTTTGTTAAAGTGGGTTGAAGTAGGTTGCAGTGGTTTGAAGTTAGTTGAAGTAAGTTAAAATTGGTATATTTTTTGAAGTTGGTTAAAATAGTGAGAATAAAATTTTGAAGGAGATGGATTGAAGTTGGTTAAAGTATGTTAAAATAGGTTGAAATTGGTTGAAATGAGTTGAAATAGTTGAAATGAGTTGAAATTAATATTTTTTTATTGAAGTTAATTAAAATTGGTTGAAATGAGTTGAATAGATTTAAGTTTGTAAATTATAGAGGACCAACGAAAAAACAAGCCCTAATTCATACAATTAGTCTACTGTCATCAATCTCACATTTTTTAGTCATTTGCGCTCGCAACTAAACGTCCGGTAGCGTAAACATGGGAGCATAGGCTCCGAGATGACATGCATTTATAAAGTCACGTTGTCATTTTCTATTTGTTATGTTGTAATTTTCTTTTTGAAAATTATAAAACTAAAAATCAATAAGGAATCATAAACCTGCCGTAAATTTTTGTCTTTCCTATTCCAATCTAGACTCGTCCCCTCCATCGTCGTAAATACATACATAAGTAAATAAGCTGCAGCCGTGGTAATAGCTGTCTTTCTGGTTCCTTTCTGGTTCCTGTCGATCGTCAGGCGGCGATGCCACATCCACAGTTGCTCGGACCTGTCGCCGGCGCAGATTTTTCCGGTCCTGGCACAGATTTTCGGTGGTTGCTGCCTCAACCGGGTGGTTTTGATGCGGATTCCAGGCGGTGTCAACCATCTACAACAATGGCGTGAGTTCCAATTGTCAATCCCGACAACCACTCCTCTCTCGCTTTAAAGTTGCGTCGGCGTGAACATTCGACGGTCAATGGCAACGACTCCGGCGCCTTCACTGTGATTGAAGGCGTGGAAGAACAGAATCAACTGCAAACATTAATCAGTCTCTCTCTCTCTTTGTGCAATTGTAGCCAAATCCGACGATGAGCTTGTGCATCAGGTATAACGTAATTAAAAACTTTCGTTTTTTAAGTCTTCATGAAAAGTAAATTGATTGTCTTTTCAGTTTCAGAATTGGGGTTTCATGTTGTATGTTGATGTGTTATTTGAATCAGATACGTTCATTTTGCAATGCCTATTTGTTCATTACCTTACAAGCTTTTATTCATCATACCTGATGTATTTGTTTATGGGTTTAATCTCTATTAAGTTTTTCAATGCTGAACATTGAATTAATCAATTGTATGGAAATGTTCATTGGCTTACAAGTAGCATGGCATGTTCTATTCATAGTGTACTTTGAACTTCTGTAAGTGAAACATTGAATTGTGCAGGTGGATATATTAACTTGTTCATTGATGTAGATAGATGTGTTCAATTGCTTGTCCATCATTTTGGCGCTATAACATGCCCTTTCTTTCTCATACATGTGTAGAAAACTAATGCGTATCTTACTCAACTGTCTATAGGAATAAGACCTCGAAAAAAGCAAAACGATCAGACAACATTGAACAAGCTGACTTAATTCATGCTTGGGAAATAGCGAATGAAGCCCTGCAAAAAGAAACAATTGCATAAATGAACCAGCAGCACTTGAAGGACCTCAAGAGAGCACTCAGAAGAGCAAGACCCCATGTGTTTCAATCTCATTATCCAGCTGCAAAGCCATTGTAATTAAAAGACAACCCTTAGGGAAAACAGAGAAAGAACGGGAACAGGCAACCCTGTCAAGGAAACATAATTTTCAACTATTATATGTGGAGTATTGTTCAGTTTGGATATGGAGTATTGTTCATTCCAATATCTTAATATTTTTCATTCTAAATATGGAGTAATGTTCATTTTAACATTTGAATATGTTTCATCTTAAATATGAAGTATTGGTCAGCAAGATGAAGCTGCTAGTTTTGTTGTCTATGTCAAATAATGAAAAGTGTGGTTTTGGGTGTTAATTGTGAGATTTATGATATGTAAATATGCTCATTTTGCTACTGGAAATCGTGCATGGCTTATCTTCAACTTGTTTGTACCTTATCCCGATCTCCACACATTTCTAATCAATATTTATTTAGGACTCTAATTTGTAGTGAACGACAATAAGTCATCTAATGAATTAACTAAATATTTTACATGAACAATCCTCAGTGAATTAATGAACGAATTGAACTTTCTTAGCAAACAATTTTGGTAATCAATAATGGAGAAATTGGTTGCCCTTAATGAACAATTTACAATAGATATTAATGAACAAATTGGTTGCCCTTGGTGAAAAACTTTACAATAAATTATGAACGAATAACCTATTATTAGTGATGTCCAAAGAACAACTTGACAAGGTTCACAAAGCAGCTAAAATTAACATACCAAATATGATATCCTCAATGATAAATACCAAAACACGAACACGTTGGTGAGATTCGATGAAGAATTAAATTTAGCATGTCTAATATCACACATTTAGTGAACAGTGCCAAGACGTTCAGCTAACAAATTGACGAGATTCGGTGAACAATTCAATTTAACATACCCAAAAAAAAGACAATAGCTTTTACAATTGGTCAAACTTGATTTGAATAATGAATAAATCCAAGAACAAGAAGGTGATAACAACATCAAGTATATAATGATGTTTAGACTTGGCAAATGGGTTATTAAGTTCGGGTACGGGTCGAGTCAAGTTTGGGTCGGGTCATGTTTGGGTTAAGTGACGTTTTGGGTTGTTTCGGTTTGAGTCGGGTATGGTTCGATTCGAGTCAATTTTGGGTCAATCAATTTTTTGTCAAATACACTAATCATGCGCAAACAAGCAACTTTGTAGAAAATTTCGGGTCGAGTGTGGTTCGGTTTGGGTCAATTCGGATTTCGGGTCTACTTTTGGGTGAGCATATTTCGGGTGTCGGGTCGGGTATAGGTCCGGGTCATTTGGTTCGGGTTTCGAATCTCGGGTCAGTTTTGTCAAGTCTAATTGATGATACTGAGCCGCCAAAAAAAAAATACAATGATGTTGGTTTGAGGTTGATTGGATGATAATTGTAAATAGAATATAAATAATTGATTCTATGATAATCTTTAATATAATCTTTATATAATAAATAGTAGAATGATGGTGTCTAAAAAACTTTTCCTCTTTCATCCCAAGCATATGATGCAATCCCGCCTAATTTTCACGATGTTAAATTTTAAATTTAAACTTAAATTAGAGATAATAATGCACAAACTTTTTTAAAAAAAATTCCACAGCATTTATAATCTGTATCAAAACAGGTCCTCCTATCCATGATTCTTAACATCTTCATAGAGTCGCCGTTGATTGCGCTCTTTTTTTTTTTTTTTTTTGGTTAAGAGAAAGTTATAGATGTCGTATTAGTTCGATCAAAAATATTTTGTTTGGATTATATGATGCAAGTTTTTGCTCGAAGTATCACATTTATCAGTTGTATTAAAAATACTTCTAATTTAATATAACAATCTAACAACATATATAATTCTGGGAGATTTTTCTTTGATCGTGTGAGTTGTAATTCTCCCCAAAAAAAAAAAAAAAACACTAAGCCTTTTTCATAGCTAAATTTTTCCTTATTTTTGTGCATTCTTGGTCTGTCTCTAATTCTTTCTTCACCATTTTTTACTTCATTAATTTCTATTTGTTTGCATTGTTACTTGGATAAGATATTTATATGAAATGTCTTCATATTATACGTCCACATATTAATTTTTCCTCCTTCATCCCAAGCATAAGGTACAATCTTGCCTAATTTTTATAATTTTAAATTTTAAATTTAAGCTTAAAGTAGACATAATGATATACAAATTTTTTTAAAAAAATTCCAAAGCATTTATAATATTTATCAAGATAGGCCCTCCTATCCATGATTCTTAACACCTTTATAGAGTCACCGTTGATTACTATTTTTATTTTATTTTAAGAGAAAGTTGTAGATGTCATATTAGTTCGGTCAAAAATATTTTGTTTGCTTTATTTGACACAAGCTTTTGTTTAAAGTATCACATTTATCAGTTGTATTAAAAACACTTCTAATTTAATATAACAATCTAACATCATATATAATTTTGTGAGATTTTTTCTTTGACCGTGTGAGTTGTAATTCTGCAAAAAAAAAAAAAAAAACTAATCCTTTTTCGTAGCTAAATTTTTTCCTTGTGCATTCTTGGTATGTCTCTCATTCTTTCTTCACTGTTTTTTACTTCATTAATTTCTATTTGCTTGCATTTTATTTTATCAATGATTCGTTTGCTTCATTTCTTCGTTTTCAACATAAAACAAATTGACTTCTTTGTTTTCCGACTCAGATTATTAAAGTTTCTCTGATCAAATTTTGTGAGATGTAATTCCAAAAGAAAAATACTAATTCTTTTCCATAGATAAAGTTTCATTTATTTTTATTTTTTTTTACATTCTTTGTATGCTCTTCATTCCTTCTTTACCATTTTTTACTTCACTAAATTCTATTTATTTGCGTTTTATTTTATAAGTGATTTGTTTGCTTTATTTCTTTGTTTTTGATAGAAAACCAAATTGAATTATCATGTTCTTCAACTCCATTCATCATGGTTTTTTAATTTTTAATATATATTTAAAATCTTTGATTACGTTAGATTTGATATGAGTTGGGCTAACTTACATGAATTTAATTTTCATAACTCTAATTTCTAAATGATATTAAAATTTTATGTTCATAACTACAAGAAGAGTTATCATTTTACATGATTCTTTATCCAGGAAAGGGGAACAAGAAGACCATGATGTGATGAACTGGATTGAAAATATTACACTCTTTAACAATAATAGTTTAATATGTTGATAGTTAAAAAAAAAAAAAAAACTCCCCCGTCCCCCAAAAAAAAGAAGAATAAGAAATGATAGGATAATATTTACATGATTCTTTATCCAGGAGAGAGAAATAAGAAGAGCATGCATGATATAATATATAGGGCATTGATAATATTATCCTCCTTGAGAATACCAATTTAATACGTTGATTGTTTAAAAAAAAAAAAAAACACTTTTTCCCTAACAAGAACAAGAAATGAAGATAATTACATTATCTTCTTTAATCAATGAGATCTTGAGCTGGGATCGATTTATGTTGGGTCAATTTCTGCTTAAATTAAGTTTTGGATAAGTTAATACTTGGTCCAACAAATTTGCCTTGCAAAATAAAGCAACTGTGGAGAAAAAAAAAATTCATGTGAATCTGGATTCATGTCCAAAATAAGTTAGCATATTGTTCATTCAAATGTGGATTCGGGTTACTCGAATCGAGTTTTAGATTTCGTATTTGAAGTGAATATTTTATTTCTTAGATCCTAAACTAAAAAAGCAAATATATTTAAGTTGCTTATATTGCAATAGAATTTGTAGAGTACATTTTGTTTAATCAACTTTTCCATTCAAAAAGAAAAAAAATATTTTAATTCTTTAAATAAATAATTTCTAACTTTTTCATCTGAAAAAAATTCTATCTTTTAACTAATTTTTTTACTGTATATATATATATATATATATATATATATATATATATATATATATATATATATATATATGTAGAGAGAGAATATTATAAATATGTATGAAATCTGCATTGTTACTTAGATAAGATATTTGTATAAAATGACTTCATATTATACATCCATATATTAATTTTTTAAAATTTACTTTTGCCATTTAGACACTCAGTGTATGAGTATGGGTCAAAATTAGTATAAATAAAAGGCAATAATAATATACAATATTCATATAATAATAAAAATTGGAATAGTGTAAAATGATAATATAATAAGAAAAACCTGGAAAGGAAAATCCATTAAGAAAATCAGGTACTGTGGCAGGTGGAATTCTTTCTTCTGCTTTTTTTAATTAACAAGACCCATCATTGGAAAATTGAAGCTGTCAACCCCGAGATTAGCGCCACTCAACAAGCGGGCGGTGAACGTGAAGCTTCAATTTTATTTTATTTTATAAAATTAGAATAACATGGATTATAAGCTGACCTGTCCATTGGCGTGTGTGCTGTAAGCACAGGCTCATGGGAGCGCGCCCACAATCCAAGTACATATTTCCAACCGCCATTTAATGCATGAAAACGGGGGAGGGGGGTCTTTCTCTTCCCCCCCGCCTTTCATTAGGTTTTCTCAACCTAATCTCTCTCTCTTTTTGTCTTTTCTTGCCATTGTTCATATTTGTAAATAAATTACACTTTCGCATTGTGCATCAACCGCAAATTGCAACAATAAATTCCAACTGCAATTTTAATTTCTGTGTTGACAGTTGGGCTTCATGGTGATTGAAATAATGTTGGTTACTGGGGATTATTAATTTATGTTTGGGATGGGGTGACATGCACGAGTAATCATTGTTCTAGATACAGATTGATTTTATGTATTCACTTTCCATTTTCAGCAATATTTCCGACAACTAACCATTATGTTATTAGTTCTTGAAAGTATTTAATTATCTAGGCAAGAGTAATCATTGTTCTAAATACCGATTGATTTTATGTATTCACTTTTTCCACTTTCAGCGATGTGCTCGTCGTATTGAATACTAAAAATTGACTGATTAGTATATTAACTTAATCAAAATATTAAGTGTTACTCAAAATGTTATTACTGAATATTACTTTTATGTTTTAAATTTCTTATCTAAAAGATTTACTCACTCCTATAATTTTGGGGGGGGGGTGTTCGTCACTCCTTTAAAATATTTAGATTAAATGGCGTCAATTCATTTACTTTAGGATAGTTTTGTGATTATTATAAGGCTATCAAAAGTTAATCCGACACGATTACTGATCCGAAACGAACATGAAATTAAGTGGGTTTGTGTAAAGACTTTCAACCTGTTCAATTAAATGGTTGACAGTTTAACCCACTTAATTAATTATGGCAGGTTTAGGTTTTGAATTTTAACACGAAAAAATCCATTTAATTAAATGGATTAAATAAGTTGATCAGTTTATCCAATTATCACGTATCTTTTGGAGGAAATTGTAAAAATATGGGGTTTAATAAAGTTGATATTTGTTTTGTGATTGTAATTCTTATGAATTATAGACTATAATTACATTATGATATTATATTAAAATCAAACAATTGATTTATAATACTCGATAATCATATTTTAGTCAAAATATAAAGCGGATAAATAGGTAATCGGATATCTTGAACTTGATCCGTTTATATTAAACGGGTTAATGGTTAAATTTTAGGTTAACCCGTTTAAAAAAATAAACGGGTACAGGTTTAAGTTTTCAACCCATTTAATAAACGGATTATGTTTAGGTCGAGGATTTATCAACCTATTTAAATTTGATATGAACACAAATTCGACTCGACCTGACCTGTTTGACAGCCCTAATGCATTTTATATATATATATATATATATATATATATATATATATATATATATATATATATATATGCATGAATAAAATTGTTTAATCATTATTACTTTTCAATCATTTTCTTTTCGAAAAAAGATTAATAGAGAACTTTGCTAAAAATTTATATATACAAAGTCTCTCACAAACTGTTAATTCTTTTAAGTGACGGGCTACGGTGCTAGGTTGTTGTTAAAAAAAAAAAAAAAATCCTTTGAATTTATAGCCTAAAGGAATCAACTCTTTATATTTTATTACAAAATAAAGTTTCTATTTGATTGCAGCTTGCTGCACCCCCCCCAAAAAAAAAAAGCTTCTATTTGACCATAGACTTCGCTACGATGGAATGTAGACATGGATTTGGATCATATTTGGCCAATCATGATGAAGGTGGCGCTTACTATTATTTATAAGTGTGACTAATGAGCGGCCACCTTAACCTTGAATCCTTGTTTCATATGAAGAATCATCGAGGCAGTAGGAACTACAGTACGTCCTTGTACTGGTTTGATGTGATATCTGTTTATTATGGTTATCGTAGCAGCTTTCATCGTGGTCGATGTCATATTTTTTTCTACGCAAGTCCTTTTTCCCTGTACTAAAGGCCAAGAACTGATGTGAAGGTATATATCTAATCTTACCTGTTTCTAGTATCCGTCTTTCGGGCTTAAACTTGTAGCAATCTTCTCCCCATAAAGACTTCATCCTTCCCATGGCATACATGCTAAAGATAATTTGCATACTCGAATCCACTTTATGGCCATTGGGGAGGGTGTCCGGCTCTATAGTGTAAGACCCGCCTTCTTTATTTTACGTTAACATGGCGGCCTTACCTTTTACGTTATAAAATTCGTATTTTTATTAACTATATAAGTTAAATTATTATCACTGTGCCTATATGAGCGATAATTTTACTAAAAAGAATATTTCTTTGCTATTTATATTATTAATATTATCGTCAATTATTTAGAAAATCCTTGAACTGATGCGAACTCATACCTTCGAAATTGTTACCTGAGTTGTTTAGTCGTTTCCCAAATTTAATTAGGGCGTCGGTCATAGGACGTTTAAATCCAAACTTAGACCGAGCGTTAACGAATTTGGGATAAGGAACTTAGCTTTAGCAGTAATTGAACACAAAAAAAAGGGGAAAAAGGAAAAGGACTAAAAAGGGGGGAGTTCTCGGGTTCTCAAGCCTGACCCCCAAACCCTCTGCCCTTCTCCTCCTTCTTCTTCCTCATGAGACACCTTGAGAACCACTGGCCTGCCACCACCGCCATGCGCGTCGCCGGCGAGCCAGGGAGGGACCACGATGGTCCCTGTGTGCAGCCAACGCCCTGCCGACCCTCACTACCCGATCTTCTCTCCTCTCCTCGCCGTGAACAAAGCCGGACAGCGGCACTTCTGGTGGCCTCTGAACACCACCCACGTGCCGGAATCCGGTCAAACACCCCCAAGCCAACCTCCTCTATAAATTGAGCAGCCAATCTCGACCCAAACCATACACAAAGGGCTTAAATTCAGGAGCTAGGGTTTCTGTTCAAGCGAGTCATTCGAGCTAGGATTTGGTCTCAGCTACTATGCGTGTGTTTGGGACTAATTGGTTCAAGGATTGAGATTTTCCAGTATCTAAATCGAGCTTGAAAGCGCTTAGAACGGGTCCGTAGCTTAGAGTCCAGGTGGGTGTTTTTCGCCTCCTAAGTATTAGTAATTTCGAAATTGTTTTAACCTTTAAGTTGTATTGCATGTGAGTTCAGGATTAGTCAAATCGATTGGGGTTATGCATATTTTGTTTCAGCTGAATTTAGTTCAAATCGATGCATGTTAAGTTTAGTTAGTTTATGCCTAAAAGTGACTTCGAAATAACCTAACGATGCCTTAAATCGATACATGTTAGTTTAGTTAACTAACACTTGAAAATAATTTCGAATCGATATATGTTAGTTTAGTTATCTAACGCATGAAAATAGCTTCGAATTGAAATGTGAATGTTTAGAATTGATATATGTGCACTTAGTCAATTCATGCTCGTTTAATAGCTTCAAATTGAAATGTGAATGTTTAGAATCAATATATATATACTTAGTTAATTCATGTTTGTTCAATAGCTTCGAAACGAAATATGAATGCTTTGAATCGATACATGTACACTTAGTCAATTCATGCTCGTTCAATAGCTTCGAATTAAAATGTGAATGTTTAGAATCAACACATGTACACTTAGTTAATTCATGCTCAATTAATAGCTTCAAAATGAAATGAGAATACTTAAAATCGATACTTGTGTGATTAGTTAGTTTATACCTGAATAGTGACTTCGAAATAATAAATGAACGCCTCGAATCGATGTCTGCCTATTTAGTTAAATCACGCTCGTAGCTTTGGAAATAATTTATGAATGTAGAAACGAGCATGTTTACTCCTTGATTGTAATACATGAATGTAATCGAGTTTCACGCCTTGTAAGTTTAATTCAGCTTGCTAAGCATTCGTTTCAAGTTAATGCGATATGGATATGTATTTATGTATATATGGTTTTAACTGTTGGCTATAGCGCATTGCTGAATCATATCTGCTTGCTCGGTAAGTTATGCATTGGTAAGTTTACATATCGCTTTTTAGTATGACCTAGGGGTTAGAATGCTAGATTGTGAAATTGAGACCAAGATGGTAGTTCGATGGTTTAAGGCAGAACTATGAGTGATTCGAGGTTTCCTGTGGTCGATCGTTATGTAGGGAGGGAGCTTGGATTGTGATTTACAGCATTCGTATGGATTGCGAGGTCATGTATGACTTATTCTGCTAAGTTAGATTATGAAGTGTTACGAACGTGCCATGTGTGAAACCCTTTCCTCTTGAAATTGTTAAATGATGCTCTGTGAATGATTTGTAAGCTTAGTAATCTTTAAAAGGATCATTAAAAGCATGTTTTCACCATTTTGAATGTCTCTAAAGGTTCACCAATTGCCTGTTGGTTTATAAGATGTTTGTAGCCTAAAATTATCCTAAATCGTCAAACTAATCAGTAACTGACCCAACTGAATAGTCGATGGATTTAGGAGATTTAAAAGCAAACTAAAAGTGAGCTCGAAAATATTTTAAGGCTTTAGTTTGTTTGTGTCTCCTCCTTTGAGCTCAAAAAGGATTGAAACGAAGGGAAAAAGGGCAACTGAAGGACTTTTATTACGAAACTTAATATGAGTTATATGCTAGCTAAGTACTTTAAATTTCGAATGAGTTTCGAATTGTGAGTTAGCAAATTCATTATGATTTTAAAAGGGTTTTTCAGTTGAAAATGAAATAACCATAACCAATGGTAGGGTTATGGGCTATTTTGCTAGATAAGCATAAATATGCATATGTGTAAGTAATTATGTTTATGTTTATGTGTACGTTGAGGAGCTACTCTAGAACCTTTAAGCTTAAGTCTGAGAGCCAGGGATGGTGGCATAGTATCCCGCCTGGCATAACATAAGCTATGTTAAAATGACTCAGGGATGGTGGTTTGAATCCTGCCTGAAGTCTCAGTATGTAAGTTATGTCTCAGCATAGTATGATGTCTGTCCGGATAGGCGTATGTTGTCGCTTGAATTTGACCGGCTCAGGATGGCAGTAACAAAGTACCTCTAAGAGTTTAGTCTCCTCACTTATGTGATCAAATCACTATGTTTGTTTCTTTTAATAAACGATGATCTTACGCCAAGGGTATTTTCCTAATGAATAAGAAAAGCAGTTGGCGTTTCATCTTTTTAAGTATTTCAGAAAGAAAGTTTTTAAGGATCGTTATGAGACCAATATGAAAGAGATTCTTTTAAGAATATGAGCCTTAAGAGCTAAGAGAAGTCAAGAGGCTAAATAAAGTGTTTTCAGTAAAAAGAAAGAAAGTTTCCTGTGCATAACTTGTGTATATCATATGAATGAAATCTAAGTAAAGTATGCTGATGAAAATAAACTGTTATGTGCATACTCCAGGTATAACTTGTGAATGAGATGCTAAGTAAAATACGATTATGAAAAAGAAAGCCTTATGAGCACATTCCACACATACCCTATGAATGAGATTTGAATGAGACTTAAAATGTGTGCGTCTTATGCATATCATATGAATGAAATGCCAAGAGAAGCATGATTATGAAAAGAGATAGCCTTATGTGCGCATCGTATGAATGAGGTTTCATATATAGTTTGAATGGAATGCTAAGTAGTTACGTTTATGAATAAAAAAGATCCCTATGCTTAATATATGAAAGAAAGCTCTGTGCTTAGTCTTGCTGCTTACTTATGTGTTTAACTGCTTGTTAGTAAAGAAGTTGGGTCATTCGGGAACCTAGAAATGGGTTTGGATAGCTAGAACGAGGTTCATGGGTAACAAACAGCCCTTGGGGACTATAATTGCCTAATATGATAGTAAAGTATGAATACGTGATATGTGACTATTAAAGATATTACTGCCTACAACGGTTTCGATTTTTAAGGGGTTGAAGAATACTCACTGAGCGTGTGGTTGCTCATCCCATTACTCTTTCTCCTTTTTTCCCAGGTTTACATCATAACATGTAAGAGCTAAGTCACTTATGCCAAGATGGAATCCATTCTTACTTACAAGGTGTCATGTATGCCACATGAAGGGGCCTTACATGTTTAACGAAGTCATGTAATGTATTCCTGGAATTGTAAACATTTGTAAACAAGTGTTCTATCTCATGTAGTGTATTCGGTTTAGGAGTCGCTCTGTATGGCCATATGTGCCAACCATCTCATCAGTCAGTTGTCCTTTTAGTTGAAATGATTTACATCTTGGGATGTAAACCCCACTACTCCGGTTGTGTCAACTGTTGAGTTGTATCTTTCACTTCTCTTATGTTAATAAACTATTCTATTTGATGTACTCTCAGCGAGTTGCTCGTTGAGTTATGAACTCCGATGTGTGAGCTTCTTTTAAAATGTTTTACGCTTTTTGTTGATTTGCAAGGGTTTATTGTAAGGCTTTTAGCTTTAAAAAGGTCAGTTTTTAGTGGAAACTCTGTCCATTTCGCTCCAAAAGTTAAGTAGGAAGTTAGGAAAACGTAGCTCTCCTGACCCTGGGGGCTGGGTGTTACATTGATGGTATCAGAGTATGGTCCTGAGACCATTGGCCGCGATCTGAGTCTTGCATCTCATATAATTGCCTAGTAACACGTTCACGCTGACGTGATACATGCCTGCCTTGTATGCAAATGTGCGTTTTACGGAAATGTTAGCGCGTTTACCTAGTTAGGTGCGGCTTGAGTGAGCTGATTCGTTGGATGAAAGACCTATTTGCTAAGTAGGCCAAGTGGCTCGTATTCTCGTGGATAAGTTAATTGTTAGCTCAATCAAAAGTTTAAAGGACATATGATTTGAAATCGAATGATTGGAAAGCCTTAACTCTAAGCTCATCTTTGCCCTAAAGTATAATTTGCTCTTCGAGCCCCATAATGGAGTGAGCAGACGTACTCAAAGGTTGGTAGAGAGAGGGGTAGAAGCAGTTAAACTATTTCCTTTTAAAAACCTAAGGACCTTGAAAGTTAAAGTCTTCCGATTAGTGAGTTAGGGTCGTGCCTTCACATTAGAAACCTTTCTAATTGTTTGGTTCGGTGTTGTTGTTGCAATCAAAGACTCGCATTTGCTTTGCAATAATGCTTGGGTTAACCCTACGAGCTTAAATTAGGCCATTTACACTAAGGTCCTTGACACCTCACTTGATTAGCGAGAATGGCCCTATTAGGTGTCACCCTTCTACTGGTTTTAGCTCTAATCAGGTTGTAATGTTCTAGGCTGATGTATTTGACAAATATATCTTGTGTTTTCTTTGATAGCCATTATAATTGTAAGAGTGAGATTCGTATATAAGCTCCTTCATCGTGTTTGTACACACATTACGCCATATTGAATCAGAAACTAAGCTTGCTTCGAGTTTGCTCTCCAAACACCTAGTGGCTGTATCTTGAGTTGGCCACTCAAGTGGTGATACACTAGGTCATTTTAGTGCTTCTTGGTGGTGTCCTGGCTATATCAACCCCAATACACCTAAAAGGCACAGGGGAGAAAGAGCCTAGTAGACTTTGGAATTATTACACCGCATGCATCACCTCGTTACCTCTTGGAACGATGGTCTATGCCTTCCCAACACTTTTTTAAGCACAAGCACTAAGTGTTGAAGCGAGGATGCCCATAGTAGAAAGTAGAACCTTCCCATCTGTACTACGGGTTCCTCGGACCTCCATAAGTACCTCTGAGAAAATGCGTGACAAAACCTCAGTGTATATCTATAATACCAATAATGTTGTTGTTCCTACCCTTGTTAGTTAATTGTTGGCCAACTCTAAACAGTTAGGACAAACCTCGAGGCATAACCCCGACCTTAGGTTTTAAATGAGGGTTGCATTCATGTATACTTACCTAGATGACTTTTCATGAGACCATAAGAGTACCTATAGATAGGATTGTTGTATGTGGCCATCGATGTGTTTGTGAACAAATGCCAACAAAATAAGTTTCTGCAATTGCTTGACCTGAATTTGTTTAAACATGGGACTGTATTGGTTAGGGCGATTTGATTTATGTAGTTAGTTTCATAATATGACCTTGAGGAGTCAACTGCCCAATTTCCTTTCCTTTAAAGTTCAGTTCGTAGTAATGCATGTATATAGAATTGTTGCTTACTAGGTGGATTCAGTCTAGATTATCGAAAACCTATGTTCATTTCTAAAACAAGCCCAATATGGTTGTCCATGCCAACTTATTTGCCCCTCTTCAATGCGATTTGCCCTTGGCGCCTAAATAGAGTGAGTAGACGCTTGAAGAGGATTGGCAAGGAGGAGACTAGATACCATAACCCATGTTTTTTCGATTTGAAAGATGTAGTAATTGCAAAATAAAACCTTTAAAAAACCTACCGTATAGACCATAGTTTGTGTACGTACATTCTAGGAATGACCGAACTTAGGTTTAGAATTTCGAGGATGAAATTCTTTTAAGGGGGGAAGAGTGTAAGACCCGCCTTCTTTATTTTACGTTAACGTGGCTGCCTTACCTTCCACATTATAAAATTCATATTTTTATTAACTATATAAGTTAAATTATTATCGATGTGCCTATATGAGCGATGATTTTACAAAAGAGAATATTTCATCGTTGTTTATATTATTAATATTATCGTCAATTATTTAGGAAATCTTTGAACTGATGCGAACTCATACCTTCGAAATCATTATTTGAGTTATTTAATCGTTTCCCAAATTTGATTAGGACGCCAGTCTTATGACGTTTCAACCCAAGCCTAGACCGAGCGTTAATGAATTTAGGATAAGGAACTTAGCCGTAGCAGTAATTAAACACAAAAAAAGGGGAAAAAGGAAAACAACTAAAAGGGGAGGGAGTTCTCGGGGTCTCAAGCCCGACCCCCACACCCCCTGCCTTCTCCTCCTTCTTCTTCCTCATGAGAAACCCAGAGAACCACCGACCTGCCACCACCGTCACGCGCATTGCCGGCAAGCCAGGGAGGGACCACGGTGGTCCCTGTGTGCAGCCAATGCCCCGCTGATCCTCACCACCCCCCTCTTCTCTCCTCTCCTCACCGCGAACAAAGCCAAGTAATGGTGCTTTTGGTGGCCTCGAAACACCACCCACGTGCTAGAATCCGGCCAAACACCCCCAAGCCAACCTCCTCTATAAATTGAGCGGCCAATCTCAACCCAAACCATACTCAAAGGGGCCTATATTCAAAAGCTAGGATTTCAGTTCAAGCGAGTCATTCGAGCTAGGGTTTGGTCTCAGCTACTAGGCGTGTGTTTGGAACTAATTGGGTCAAGGATTGAGGTTTTTCAGCACCCAAATCGAGCTTGAAAGCGCTTAGAATGGCTCCGCAGCTTGGAGTCCAGGTCGATGTTTCTCGCCTCCTAAGCATTAGTAATTTCGAAATTGTTTTAGCCTTTAAGTTGCGTTGCATGTGAGTTTAGCATTAGTCAGATCGATTGGGGTTATGCATGTTCTGTTTCAGCTGAATTTAGGTTAAATCGATGCATGTTAAGTTTAGTTAGTTTATGCCTGAAAGTGACTTCGAAAAAACCTAATGATGCCTTGAATCGATATATGTTAGTTTAGTTAACTAACGCTTGAAAATGGCTTTGAATTGATATATGTTAGTTTAGTTATCTAACACTTGGAAATAGCTTCAAATTGAAATGTGAATGTTTAGAATCGATACATGTGCACCTAGTCAATTTATGCTAGTTTAATAGCTTCGAATTGAAATGTGAATGTTTAGAATCGATATATGTACACTTAGTTAATTCATGTTTGTTTAATAGCTTCGAAATGAAATATGAATGCTTAAAATCGATCCATGCACACTTCGTCAATTCATGCTCGTTTAATAGCTTCGAATTGAAATATGAATGTTTAGAATCGACACATGTACACTTAGTTAATTCATTCTCAATTAATAGCTTCGAAATGAAATGAGAATACTTAGAATCGATACTTGTGTGATTAGTTAGTTTATACCTGAACAGTGACTTCAAAATAATAAATGACCATCTCGAATCGATGTCTGCCTATTTAGTTGAATCACGCTCATAGCCTTGGAAATAATTTATGAATGTAGAAACGAGAATGTTTACCCCTAGATTGTAATAAATGAATGTAATCGAGTTTCACGCCTTGTAAGTTTAATTCAGCTTGCTAAGCGTTCATTTCAAGTTAATGCGACATGGATATATATTTATGTATATAAGGTTATAACTATTGGCTATAACGCATTGTTGAATCATATCTACTTACTCGGTAAGTTATGTTTTGGTAAGTTTACATACCGCTTTTCAGTATGACCTAGGGGTTGGAATGCTAGATTGTGAAATTGAGACCGAGATGGTAGTTGGATGGTTTGAGGCAGAACTATGAGTGATTCGAGGTTTCCTGTGGTCGATCGTTATGTAGGGAGGGAGCTTGGATTGTGATGTACAGCATTCGTATGGATTGCGAGGTCATGTATGACTTATTCTGCTAAGTTAGATTATGAAGTGTTATGAACATGCCATGTGTGAAACCCTTCCCTCTTGAAATTGTTAAATGATGCTATGTGAATAATTTGCAAACTTAGTAATCTTTAAAAGGATCGTTAAAAGCATGTTTTCACCATTTTGAATGTTTCTAAAGGTTTACCTTGCCTGTTGGTTTATAAGATGTTTGTCGCCTAAAACTATCCTAAATCGTCGAACTAATCAGTAACTGACCCAACTAAATAGTCGATAGGTTTAGAAATTTTAAAAGCGAACTAAAAGTGAGTTCGAAAATGTTTTAAGGCTTTAGTTTGTTTATGTCTCCTCCTTTGAGTTCAAAAAGGGATGAAACTAAGTGAAAAAGGGCAACTGAAGGAGTTTTATTACGAAACTTAATATGAGTTATATGCTAGCTAAGTACTTTAAGTTTCGAATGAATTGCGAGCTAACAAATTCATTATGATTTTAAAAGGGTTTCCGAGTTGAAAATGAAAGAGCCATAACCAGTGGCAGCGTTATGGGCTATTTTGCTAGATAAGCATATATATGAATAAGCATAAGTACGCATATGTGTAAGTAATTATATTTATGTTTATGTGTACGTTGAGGAGCTACTCTAGAAACTTTAAGCTTAAGTCTGAGAGCTAGGGATGGTGGCATAGTATCCCGCCGGACATAACATAAGCTATGTTAAGATGACTCAAGAATGGTGATTTGAATCCCACCTGAAGTCTCAGTATGTAAGTTATGTTTCAGCATAGTATGATGTCTGTCCGGATAGGCGTATGTTGCCGCTCAAGTTTGGCCAACTCGGGATGGCAGTAACAAAGTACCTCTAAGAGTTCAGTCTCCTCAGTTATGTGATCAAATCATTATGTATGTTTCTTTTAATAAACGTACGCCAAGGGTATTTTCCTAATGAATAAGAAAAGCAGTTGGCGTTTCGCCTTTTTAAGTATTTTAAAAAGAAAGTTTTTAAGGGTCATTATGAGACCAATATGAAAGAGATTCTTTTAACAATATGAGCCTCAAGAGGCTAAGAAAGGAGTTTTTATGAGCTTCAAGAGGCTAAATAAAGTGTTTTCAGTAAAAAGAAAGAAAGCTTCCTATGCATAACTTGTGTATATCATATGAATGAGATCTAAGTATACAGATGAAAATAAACCGTTATGCGCATATTCCAAGTGTAACTTATGAATGAGATGTTAAGTAAAATACGATTATGAAAAAAAGTCTTATGAACATATTCCACGCATGCCCTATGAATGAGACTTGAAATGTGTGCGTTTTATGCATATCATATGAATGAAATGCCGAGAGAAGCATGATTATGAAAAGAGATAGCCTTATGTGCGCATCGTATGAATGAGGTTTCATAGATAGTTTGAATGGAATGCTAAATAGTTATGTTTATGAATAAGAAAGATCCCTATGCTTAATCTATGAAAGAAAGATCCCTATGCTTAATCAGTTAGTTGTCCTTTTAGTTGAAATGAGTTACGTTTTCGGATGTAAATCCCAGTACTCCGGTTGTATGAACTGTTGAGTTGTATCTTTCACTTCTCTTGTATTAATGAACTATTCTGTTTGATGTACTCCGAGTGAGTTGCTCGTTGAGTTATGAACTCTGGCGTGTAGCCGTTGAGCTTCTTTTAAAATATTTTACGCTTTCCGTTGATTTGCAGGGGTTTATCAAAGGCTTTTAGCCTAAAAACTATCAGTTTTTAGGGGAAACTCTGTCCGTTTCACCCCGGAAGTTAAGTAGGAAGTTAGGAAAACGTAGCTCTCCTGGCCTTAGGGACTGGGGGTGTTACATATAGGCACCTTGGTATTGAATGGCACTAGAGGGTACAGCCTTAAGGCTTCATATATTGCAGCATGGAGATAGATTAACTTGTCTTTGAGGTCTTGAAAATTTCTTGACAAAATTTTATATCGATTCCACGTAATATCATCATCAGTGTGATAATGTTGCACTTGTATTGTTATAGTATCGAGTTCTTCTTTGATTTTGGATAGCCATGTGGATTTTTTGACAGAAGTTAAAGGACCCCCTCCAGCAGCCAAAAAGGCTAGGATTGTGTCCCTAAAAAATTTATCACTGTTACTTCCAATTTCAACACTCTTCCTTACTTCATCCATGTATATTATCATTAGGTCAACCCCCAACCCATAGCCTACTATGCATGCCTTAGATTGTGAATCCTTGCTCATTAATTCTGCTCTCCTCCTAGTTATGTACCTATAGACGAAATCAGTAATTGTTTTCCAAGCTTCTCTATGCTTTTTCTCTTGCCTAAAGCCTAGCCACCTTTGAAATTTCCAAACACAAGTTGGCACTACATGATGATACAGTATCACCTTTTCGAAATCATGTAGGGCCTTGAAGAATGGAACGTTAGGCAAATCAAGGGATGAACTTCCAGGATCATAGCCCATCACTACTATAGAAATTGTATCAAATAAAAACCTTCCAAACAAATCTCACAAGTTAATTTCCAACAGCTGCTCAGAGGCATTGTCCAAGAATGGAATCAGCCTACACTCTATTTTTTCCCAAACCTTCTCAACCAAAAACTGATGAAATTTGGGATGAGCAAGAACTAATTGGGCCATCTTTCGATGATACTGTCACATTTCTATGTTTGTAGTAAAAATCCCATGACCAAAAATCTCAGATAGTTCTTTGAATTTGGAGCCCCTTGGATAGTTTCCAAAGTTCTTGCTCAATATATGGTGTACATTGGCAGGATCAACTGTGGCTAGCAATTTTATATTATTAAACCAATGACCCTTCATGAGGAAAGTTAGTTGAGTTTTTTCGAGGACTTCAACAGTGATATTATGAATTCTATGATGATTTTTGAGGACTACAGAAAGCATTCCAATAATAGGCCAATTAGTTAGGAGCCCATCTTTCTTGTGAAAAGAGTAGCAAAATAGAAACAAAAGGGAAAAGATAACCAGCAAGATTTCAATGTATTCCATGAAATTGGTTTACATTTTGAGGATGCACTAAAAGGAATATTATTTCACTTGTTTATGGGGATATGGTTCATTTTTGTGTAAATGACTCTTCTTATATAGAATTAGAGGGGGAGAATTAATGGGGCACGAAGGGGCCTCGCTCCGTAGATTTTGTTATGTTCTAACTAAATAGTTGTAGATTTGGAATGGACATGTGTCATGTGGATGGAGGTGGAGGCATTAGGAGGCTTGGGTGTGGGAGATATACGCATGAAAAATGCTTGTCTTATGTTCAAGTAGAGGTGGCAGTTCTCCCAAGAGAAGCAAGCTTTGTGGTTGAGAGTGATTAGATCAATTCATAACTACGGCTACAGCCTTACCATGCCTGGAAGACTATCACCAAAAATGGTGGGGACCTGGAGTGATATCATCAGGATAGGATTAGAGGAGTCGTTGGTGGAGCATATATTTTTTAAGGAGTTGGAAGTGAAGCTTGGGAATAGAGCTACCTCTTTCCAAGTCTTTATGAGTTGTCTATCCAGAAGCATGTGAGTGTGGTTAATATAGAGTGGCATGATGGGTCCCCATGGAGTTGGCTATTGGGGTGAAAAAGCCCCTGAAAATCCAGTAGTAGATAGCAACATCTAGCATCCAGCAGCTCTTACAATCAAAAATCTCTTCCCTCAATGGAGATGATTTTGTCTTTTAATTGGAAGCTTGACCAATCACACGGGTTCTCAGTTAAGTCACTCTCCTCGGTAGCTACGGTGGCAAGAGCTCGATATGTGGGTGGTGGAATGGAAGCAGCAGTAGTTTGGCAGAATTTGGTGCCCCCTTAGGTAAAGTTCATGGCCTGTCTGGCACTTAGGTGGAAGCTACCTACCAAGGTCGCTTTGTTTATGAAGGATATGCTTCAGAGCCACCAGGTAAATTGTGAGCTATGTGGGATGTGTCCAGAAACAATTGATCATGTTCTGCTCATGTGTCAAGCCTCGTGGAGAGTCTGATGTGATGTAGTTCAAGGGTGGCGTCTACATCTTGTGATTCCTGACTCTCTTAAGGACATGTTTGTCATGTGGATGGGGGTAGCGGTCCCTGAGAGGTTTATGCATAAAGTGAGGAAGTCCCTCGTCTTTGTTGTGGTATGGTCCTTATGGAAACAAGAAATGGTCTCATCTTTGGCGGGCAGGTCTTCCAGTTGCAACATGTCCTTTTCCTTATTAAATTCCGGATTAGCTATTTGATTAATTTATGGGATGATAATTTCTTGTGTAGCCCTACTGAGGTTGTTCAATATTTTGGCAATCTTTAGTTTCTAGGGCCTTAATCTATCATTTTATTGTCCCTTTTCTACCATGGTCTTATACCTGGCTACTTGAATGATAAAAAAAGTATATTTTATTTCAAAATTTCGATCCTAACAGCACAACCCATCATTCAAGTTCCTTGACTCTTATTCTAAAGTTTAGTTCCTCTATAACATCTTTTAATTTTATTATTTAGTACTCAAATCCAAACATTATTTGGCACTAAGATCGAACTAGAAAAAAGAAAGAACACCTCTACTAGTTATTTTGCAAGATCTGTTTATATACTAACAATTGGGTTTATATACTAACAATTGGGTCTTTTTTTTTTTTTTTTTTTTGGTAGGAAAGGTAAGACACACAATTTAGAATGCCCTTCTCTTAAGGGCTCGTCCTAAATTATCCTCAATGAGGATACACTTAAGGTCCCTATGAGGAGCCAAATTGCACCCAGCAGTGGAATGAATTGAAAGCCCATATTTAGCTAACCAATCGGCCACACAATTACCCTGTCTAAAAGTATGATTTATAAAGACATTATTGAATCTAAGAAGGTAGAAATATCTTGGACCAACACTTGGATTTCCCATGATACTTGAATTTTCATTTTCACTGCTTGGATGAGAATGCGGTTATCCCCTTCAATGTGAATATCAGTAAATCCTACCTGCAGAGCTACTCTGATCCCATTACGCATTGCTGTAGCTTCTGCCACTAATAGCGATGCGGCTCCTAGGTTGAATGTTGTCGCCTGTATGAATCACCCGGTCCAATCACGAATGATAAAACCTCCTACTGGTACTTGAGAAGATTTGGGTCCATCAAAGTTGATTTTGACGAATCCACCTAGTGGCTTCCTCTATGATATCCACCTTGACTGCTTGCACCGACGGGTTGAGTGACGATGTATGGATGTGTGGAATGTTTGTGATAGTTTATGTCTTATGCGTCATTCTGCTCTTGCTCGTTTTGCTCTTAAAAGGGATAATCTCGAACTGGAAGGTTTGTTGCGAAATAGTTTATTATTTCTAGGTTTCCATATACTCTACAGAAGTGCTACAATTCTGTCTATCTTAATATTTGCTGGTGACCGCTTAATAAAGGAGAGCCAATTTTCGATCTTTAATTGGGAGTCAACTGGAACATCAACATTGATCCAATCATGATCATGTGCTAATTGCCAAAGGAGTTGAGCACTATGACACCCCATAAATAGATGCTCTGCATCTTCAATAGCCCTGTTGCAATGGGGACATAAAGGGTCAATATCCATGCCCCTAAAGAGTAAATTCCTGCGAGTAGGAAGAGATACATGACAAACTTGCCAAAGGAAGACCTTTACCTTAGGCATAATATCTAACTTCCAGATTCAGCTGAAATCCCAGGATTGGGAGTTACGCAGATCTGTCCCACGGCAGCCAATGTTGCAGATTTAGTGGTGAATTCTCCACTCCCAGAAAGACCCTAACAAATGGAGTCAGGAATATGGTTTGACGGAATTAGTGTCGCCAAAATTGCTTGAATGCAGGAATGATTAAGTAGTCCCTGCAATTTGACAATATCCCACTCTTTAGAGGGAAGAATAAATTGCACAACAGTGAGGGATGTATCAATGGTGGAAGTATCGGAGTTCCCATAAGATCAGCTAGACTATGATTATTGCATCAGCTATCTATCCCGAATTTAATATTTGTTCCATCGCCTACTTTCCACCTTATTCCTTTGTGAAATTATTGACGGTTTCTTAGGATACACTTCCATACCCAGGAATCTGATTGGCAAGGCTTGGCTATGAAGAAAGTTTCATTGGCAGGATAATTAGCCAACATTTGTTCTGTCCAAAGATATTGCTGATTGAACAACTTTCAGGTCAGCTTGCTTAAGAAAGCACTGTTAACAGCCTCTGTCTTTCTGAGGCCATGGCCTCCTGATTGCTTGGGTCTACAAATTTTATTCCAGGACACCATTGGTAAGCCTCTGATATTGTCAGATTTCTTCTAGAAGAAATCACGGCTAATTTTGTCGATGCACCTAGTAGTTGCAGTTGGCAATTGAAAACACTCCATAGTGTGGGCGGGCATGGCTTCTAAATTTGTCTGAATTAATGCTACTCAACCTGCTTTAGAAATGTTAGCAGTCTTCCAATTTTGGAGCTTAGCTGTAGTCTTATTCACGAGTTCAGAAAAAGTGTGTGGATTTGGTCGTCCCTTGAACACTGGGCATCCCAAGTATTTACCCAGATTGCCTTAATGTTGAATATTAAAGACGAAAGATACAACACGTCGGTCATGCGAACTTGCATTTTTTGAAAAAGTAAGGGATGATTTCTGGAAATTGATGCGTTGTCCTGATTGTTAACAGAAGTTATTTAGAAGGCTCATAAGCTTCTGGCACAACTCAAGGTTGGTTCGATAAAATAGGAGGCTATCATATGTGAACAATAGACATGGCAATTTATCTGCTCGGGGTGAAATTTTGAATCCTATTCCACTTTTCTTTCTACTAAGTTCTGTGCATAATGCTTGTGTAAGCACTTCCATGCATAAAAAAAAGAGATACGGAGATAAAGGATCACCTTGCCGTAATCCTCTGGTTGGGGTAAAAAACCCCGATACTTCATCGTTCATAATGACCGAGTAGAATACTGTGGAAACACATTGCTGTATCCATTTTTGATGAAACCGTAGTTTTGTGAGACTGTCAAATAGGAAGCTCTATTTAACTCTATCGTAAATGTTTTCCATATCAAGTTTAAGTGCAACCCAAGATTTCTTTCCCTTCATAGAATTAGATTTAGTGATGACCTCATGTGCTAATAGGATGTTATCGTGGATGGACCAATGTGGAATAAAGGCACTAATAATCGGTGTCTCTATTCAATAAGCTTATTTTCTATTGTAATATTCTTTTAGTAGTAGTTATTGTATGTATGTTTTTCTTTTGCCTTAATGAAAGTATTTTTGAGATCATTTTCATTAATCACGCCCAAGTACAAATTGCACTTATTTTATGTAGCATGTAGGAGTCTGCAGAGGTGGGTAAAAGATTGTAACCATTAAACTGAATAAAAAGCCAATAAAATTAAATGGATTAATAGTACCAGTTCAAAAATTTAATTAGTCAAACTAAAAATTCAAAATTGATAGATTTTACTATTCAATTCCAGTTTGAGATATTAAAAATTACGGTTAATTGACATAAAATTATTTTATTTTATTTTTATGTGCATGTATAATTCCCATCGATCCAAACCTTAGTGTAGACACCTCAAAATGGTGTCATGATTTTTATAAAAGGCCTAATGATGATCCTTGTGGCATAATTTATATGCTTGGGGGTCCAATTAAAATTAAACCAAAACTAAACCTTCAAATTGGGTTAGGTGGACATTAGGGTTTGATGTAGCCTAGAACCCAACAAGTTTGGGCTGGTTCAGCATAGAACTTGGTCTTGTAGGTAATCCTCGTTAAAAGCATAACCCTGGTTAAGGGGCCAATCAGGCTAGTTTATTTGTCGGTTCCAGGCTAGTTTTCCTCATCGGGTAGCCCAATCTGGTTTTTTCTTAGACCAATGTCATCTTGATTTTCCTTATAGGACTATTTGTGCTACACGGCTTATACCGATAACCCCTCTTCCACCCACTCATTTCAAACCGTCTTCCCAGGTAATCCTTATCCCTTAGTACATTATCTTCAATGTGATAATTTCTCTAAGGCAGGTAAAAGTTATCTTGCTGTTGTAACAAAGGTTATAGAGCCAAGGTACTTTCATCAAGCACTTAGCGATCCTAATTAGAGGGAGGCGATAACCAAGGAGATAAAAGCTTCAAAAATAAAATAGACATGGACAATTGAAACTCTAGCTCTAGGAAAAATGACCGTAAATTACGAATGGGTGACAAGGTGAAGTATAATTCAAATGGCTCTATTGAAAGGTATGAGGCCCAACTTGTGATGTGTTCAAACTAATATTATGTCATTTTATACCCTTTCATTGTTTAATATTTGCTAGAAATAAATAATTAAATTAGAAGTTTAATCTCTTTTGTTTGTTTTGTGAGGTATTTGAAAAACCATATAAAAAGAGTTGGCAAATAAACAATTGTTGGACCATTTATGAAAAAGGAGAACAAGTCGAGTCCAGCCGTGATCCCTCTTCATCTTCGCTTAATTTCTTTTTCTTTCTCATTCCTTCACTCACCTTTCATTATCGCCATTAGTAAAAGCAACCATTACTCTCCGTCATCATTATCTCATTACATTCCATCAATTCAATGGTTATGGGTTTGGGCTTAATGCAAGTGTAATTGTAGCTAGACCTGGCAAATGAGTCATTCAGTTCGGGCATGGGTTGAGTCTTAGTATGGGTCGGGTCACTTTTAGGTCAACTATGTTCAGGCCGGGTTCGGGATTGATTCAGGTGAAGTTTAGGTTTGGGTTACTTTTGGGTCAACCATGTTCGGGTTTGGTTCAATTTGGTTCAGGCGAAGTTTGGGTTCAGGTCACTTACGGGTACCATGTTCTGGTCGGTAGGGGGTTCGGGTCGAGTCTGTTTCGGGTTGTCTATAATAGCTCAATTCGGATCAGGTATGGGTAAAGTATAATTTGGACCGGATGGGATCCAGTTCAATGTTTGTGTTAATATCGAATCAGGTGTAAATCGAATCGGTTTCGAAATTGGAAGATAATGGATGTGGAATTGACTACATGAGCTACAATCACTACCTCCTTAAACAGAGGAAGAAGCACATCAAAGACAGTGGCTTCAATATGATTAATAGCAAAAGCAAAGGCAAGATGTCTCTGTGGCTTTGTTTTTTCAAACAATCTAACAATATTTATTCACTTCTTCCAACGTTCGATTATGATTAGCAATAATCGTAAAGTTTATTTCGAAACTTTCAAAGTTTCAAAGTGTATCTTGATATTGACCCTTCTTGGTGACCTGTGCACTATGAAGTTTCTATTTTTCTCTATGTTTTGCAATTTCAAGCAATCTTCATGGTTTCCAATATTCTTTTTTTTATTTCTTAGCTGGTATCGAGCAGTAATATTTGGATGATATGTTTCCTCAGCTTCACTTTAGTATTACGGGTTTAGTTTTAATTTTTCATATCTTTGATTAGATCTACATATATATAATACGTAACTGTGAAATGTTCAAATGGATTAATGTACATACTTCTATATATTGTGTTGTGCTGCTGTAAACCTACTCACAAGTGTGACCTTATTTTGGTTATGTAGGTCCTATGCTGGATGTACTATATGGGTCATTCTAGAAATATACCTCTTCTGCATCGCCCTGATTGGTATGTATACAATAATAATCCAATATGCTAATAATGTGGTGAAGTTGACATGTTCGTTTTAATTTCTCTTAGGTAATTTGTGTATAGTTTCTTATATGTTTGTTTCTGAAGTGATTGTTTAAATTGTGCATTTGTGATTGGATATGCTAATAAAAGTTAAATCCATAGTATTTTATTGTTGGCCCGGTTTGAGTAGTTAAATCACCCTAGACGAGGGGGTTGAATAGAGTGATGATAAATATCGCAAATTAATCAAGTAAAGAGCGAAAAGATAAACGTGGATAAGACACGAGTAATTTTTTACGAGGTTAGCATCAACCAAGCTTAGTCCCTCCCTGGAGTTCCCTAACTCTAGGATTAACCCAATTTTATTAGGAGGGATTATTACAACTCTAGAGTATACCTACTCTAAGTTTCAAGCTACAAGTTGACCTTTTAACAAGTCGTTGGTAGAGTTGAGCCTTCGACTCTATGATTCCACCCAAATTACAACTTCAATAATACAATGAAATGTAACATATATATAGAAGCAAATTCAAGCTCAAGGTATACCAATAAGTTCTCGAGTAATGTGTATGCCAATGAGTGCTTAATCTCTCTTGTGTTTTCTTACTGCTAATCTCTTTCCCTTTTATAGATTAGAGGTGTAAAGAAGAGTGGAGAAAAATATGGCAAGTGACCGTTACACATCTTGTGAAAATCCAATCTCCATGCCTGATTTCAAGGCCTTGAATTGACATTCTAAGCCCTTGATTTCTTCTGTTCTTGCTCAAATACTTCCAACGGCTACTTATCTTGATTTGGGCTGAATATCTTGGCTGAGATCTTCTAGAACTATTCATAATTTACAGCATAGTCTTTGAAGATATTCTATCACAAGATATTAACATATTAAGAGCAAACCTTTGACATTGATAAATATAGCTCCACAATCTTATATTCAAATTTAAATAAGACAATATAATATCATAAAGATAACATGTTCAAATTTGAATATCAAACAATCTCAAAGACATTGTGACACCTTATATAGAATCAATTAAGTAATGTTAATATTCCAACATCCACTTCAAAAATGTAGCACATTTAAATAATAATAATTATTAAGATAATTTAAATATAACATGATGAATATGTCAATTGATTAATTTCTTTTTATCTTTCATCAAAACACATTAAGAAACTCAATGTTAGCTTTTAGAAATGCTAACAATTTTGCATAGTCGTTTGGAATACAAACAATAGTTGCCACCCTTGAGTGTAAAATTCATTTGGGTTATACATACGCAATTCATATGGTTTCATCTTGGCATTGAGGAATTACTTCTATCTGATTCCATTGGGTTGTTTGGAATATCACTAATAGTTGCCATCCCAGTCTTTGTGTCCTATTTTTAAGATACTCTTCTCTAACTTTTAGATGTGATATGAGATTCTCTACCTTAAACTTCATTGAAAATAGGCAATGCAATTTGGAAGATGATGCAACCAAGACTTGTTCCTTTCTTAATTTTTGTAGAAGAAATCGGTATGCTGGAATCCATAAATAGGAGAAGAAGCATACTGCATAACCATGGTAAAAAGTATTGTCACCGATTGCTCATTTATTAAGAAAACTTTATCAAGTTTATTTTTATAAAAGAAGTTGTAAATTTATTTGCAATCTTACAAGTTTGCAATTTTTCTAATTTTTGGGACTTTTGTGGCCATGCCAGAAATTATTCTACGTGATGTTCAAGTTCCCTGATTTTCCCGTTAACTTCTTTAATGGTGGCTACTAGAGGGGTACAGAAAATATCCTCCTCTCTGTCCTATTAACCAGGAGGTAATCTTCATTTTGTTTCCAATGATCCTTTTGAAACCCTGGACTTGCGGTTTCGCTTTTTCCTTTGTCAAAGCTATGGTTCCTATTTTGACTCTGAAAATTGGCTCCTGCTTCTTCAGTTGGTGGACGTTTTTTTTGGTTATTTTCTTTTTTTGGGGGGGGGGGATAGGGTCTATGATGATCCTTGTGCATATTTTTCTGGGGTTTAACCTTATTGTGTACTATTGATATGGGTCTAATTTTAATTTGTAAATTCAAGCGCAAATAAAAAGTGGACAGTGGCATCAAATTCTGAATTTAGGATTACGATACTAGGTTATTCTATTAGCAATTAATAAGCTAGCAACTCTCAAGGATAATAGTTGATGAACAAGAATTTATTGGATTTGCAGAGTGATGATTTTCAATTGTAGGATTTATTCTCTAGCAAAATTCTAAAATTATATTAGTTTTGGGGTATTAATCAACCCGTGACACCAAAGGAGATGCAGGAGTCAAGCGTATTAGCAAACTCAAGAAAAAACCAACAGTATTGATTCCCATATGGTTGGACATAGCCCTGGAAGTTTGGGTATAGATTTAATATATAGATATATAGTAGAGAATCTCACAATCATCAAGCACGGTGTTGGCAACCTTTCTTGTGATTATTTTTTGAGTTTAATAATTCACGACTTTTTGGCGCGGGGAGGTTTACCTTAACTTTTGAATTTTGAACATTTTTGCTTAAGTTAGCTTCAATTAGGGGTTGGATGACTCCAATAACTCTCGGTTTAGATATTACATTTTTTATTCGTCCGCAACAGGAGCTATCTACCTTCCCGATCAATATGCTTTTGGTTAAACTATGAGATAGGTTTCGAAGTGAAGTCACAATGCTCTTCTTAGAACTAGGACATCATTTGGAGTTTGGCACTTAACTTTGTTCCTAATCTTGATTCTAAGTTTTTTGCTTTTAGGTTTGAATATAGCCCGATTTGCTTTATTGGATGGTTTCAAATTTGTAATAGCTTTTGGGATTTATTATTTAAGTGCAACACATTTGTTGTTCAAACCTTTGGTGAATGTAAGGTATTCCATGTCTACACGCTATTATAACATGTTTCTAGAATCCATCATTGTGTGACGAAGCTGAGATCGGTTACTTTTAAAAAAAAAAAAAACTTTGAGCTTTTCTATAGATTCTTTGAATTGTGAATGCATAACCTACATGCACATGCAAAAATAATATAAACTCAAAACTATAGCTTGACACCTTGCCATTTTTCTACCTTTTAGGTTGTTCATATGTTCACCCCTCTTCAACGGGAGCTCTTCAAGAGTTCATGTCTGGTTGGCTTCCAAAGCTTGAATTTTGTCGACCATTGCACTACACCATCGAGGGTCCTAAACAGCTTCTTTATAATACCTAGCTCAACAATCTTGGTGATAGCAGCAAGAAAAGCTCTATGACTAGGAGAAAAGTTGCTAGTTGTGATATAATTGACTAGTGGATAAGGAGTACATAAAGAGTCCTTTTGAGAGCACAAGGCAAGAGGGGGGTTTGATGCTTGAACATTATAGTAGAAATAAGCTTCCAAATGAGAGGGCGCTTTGCAATCTCGAGTAGGCCTAACATTTGGTTGCTAAGTGGGCTCCAAAGAGCTCCCCCTCTAGTTGGGGCTGCTCGGCACAGGCGAGGTCTGTGTGCCACTAGTTATGCTAGGCCCATCTGAACCGGGTGACTGGGCAGCATGTTACTACACTTGTGTTAAGCCCAAACGAAGAAGGCGACCCACCTTGAACATACCTGTTCGCAGGCTTTATCTCTCCAGTATCCACTAGCTCAAACCCAGTACACTCCGCAGGCCCACTGTCATTCCCAGCAACTCCCTCTGGATCAGACAACTCCTCCGGCCTAGTTTCACGCTCAATATTACTTCCCTAGCCTAGTGATGGGTCAGGCCTGTGTAACAGCTTAGTAGTGTCACTTTCTGCAGCATATGGGTCCAGAGGAACGGAAAAATCATGCCTAAGAATTTCATACTCATCATGTCAATCTCGTTAAGTCCGGGAATTATCTTCAAAGAATGGAAAATCCGTTTCATGGAATATCACGTCTTTACTAACAAGAATCTCATGAGTTTCCATGTTGTAAACTTTCCAACCCTTTTTACTATAAGGATATCCTACAAAAATACATTTGCGACTCCTCAAAGCGAATTTATCCTTGGACTTCACATGCATATAGCAAAGACACCCAAATACTTTGATATAGTTACATGAGGGCTGGATGTTAAATAGAACTTCATACGGGGTCTTACCATTTAGAACTTTGCTTGGTGTTCAATTCATTAAATAAGCCGCAGTGAGAGCACATTCACCCCAAGGCTCAAGAGGTAAATGAGTTTGAAAACGGAGAGCCCTGGCAACATTCAATATGTGTCTATGCTTTCTTTCTACTCGACCATTTTGTTGAGGAATGTCAGTATAATTGTTTGATGCAAAATACCTTTGGTAACATAAAATTATTTCATAGGTCTAGCTAAGAACTCGAGGCCATTATCACTCCGGATTATTTTAACATCTCTACTAAATTGTGTTTTGACCATAGACACAAAATTTTGCAACAACATTAAAGCTTCCCCATTTGCCGCCATCAAATACACCTAAACAGGAGGACTTGCATCATTGACAATGGTAAAAAAAGTACAGAGCACCATAAAACGAAGGCATCTTGTATGCACCCTAAATATCATAGTGAATAAGTTCAAACAATTCAAGAGCATGACTATCACTATCAACGAATTGAGTACGTGTCTGTTTAGTACGAGAACAAACATCACAAGGTCCTTTATTAACTATACTATCATTAATCTTTAAATCCTCATAAAGGAAAGATACAGCTTGATTCGAGGGATGCCCTAAGCATCCATGCCATAAGTCGTGAGAGCCTACCGTGTTGACTTGAGCCATGGATGGTGCACAATTATCAAAGCAGTAGACCCCTACTCTCAATTTACCTACTCCAATCGGGCTCTTCGAGGTACTGTCCTGTATCACACACAAGTCATCATAAAAAATCACTATGCATTTTAATTTTCTAATTAACTAATCCACAGAAATTAAATTGCATGAAAAATTTGATACATAAAGAACTTTGTCCAAATTAAGTTTTGGACTCAAGTTCATATTCCCTTGATAACTTGCTATGGCACTTTCTCCATTAGGCAAAGACATGGAAATAGGGGCAACAGATGTCGTTTGTTTAAGCTAATGTAAGTCCCCTATCATATGACGGGATGCTCCCAAATCAACAATCCATACTGAATTACCTGATAATTCTTCATAGCCCGGTTTGGAGGGCTCGATCAAACCGAGGAGGCATTACAACTATTCACTAGTCAGCCTAGGGATCACACTATTGGCATGTTTTTCGCTGCTGCTATATGCTTGTCATCCAGCTGAGTAGAGCCAGCTCCTCTACCATGGTTTCTACTTGTCTGGCCGCCACACATTCCTCCTCCAATGGCCGTTACTTTTCCCATAAGTTCCCCAATAGAATGGGTACCCAATAATCTCATAACAACTACTCTCTTCATGGCCAAATTGCCTACAGTTCTTGCATCCCCCTTTTCAGTTGAAGTCTAAGTTTTGTCTCCGCGATATACAACAAATGCAGCCATTGTCTCTGTACGTTCATCCTGACTCGCCATCATATGCTTGTGTTGTTCTTCTTGTGTAACCATATTGAATATCTTTTCAAGAGGAGGTAGTGGGTCTTAATTGAGCTATAATCTGGCTTTGTATCTACCCATATAACTCATCACTTAAACCCATCAGAAATTGATACGATTTATCTTCATCAAACATACAAGCAATCTTGGATGACACTCCGCACTCACACTTTGTGCACGTACAGTATGGGATCTTCACGTTTTTTTTTAAGTTCACTCCATAAGCCTACAAGTTTGTTATAAAACTCTACCACATCTAGACCTCCATGCTTGTAGTCAACGATACCCACTTTCAACTGATAAATTCTGGGAGCATTGGTGACACCATACCTCTTTCGAAGGTCGTCCCACATTGCTTTGGCCAAGTCTGCATATGCTACACTTGGTTGTAATCTTGGTTCAACGACATTTATTATCCACGAACATATCATCAAATTTGCCATGTCGCATGCATAGTGCTCCGAAAATTCTTCATTCTTGGTAGGTTCGTATCTTTTGAGGGTTCCGTCAATAAATCCAACTTTGTTCTTTGCCTTTAGCACTGTGTGAATTTCTTTCTCTCATAGATCGTAATTCTTGCTGTCAAACACTACCGCCGTGATTAGGGCACCAGGTTCTTCGGATGGGTCCGCCGTGATCAAGGCACCAGGTCCTTCGGATGGGTGAAGATAATAGTGAGAGTGTGGCTCAATTACGAACCATCCCTTATTCCCATCCTTGCCCATGACTGTACATAGTTCAACAATGGCAGACGAGTGTTTAGGCAATATGCTCTGATACCTTGAACAATTTGAATATGAGGGGAGAAGTAAGGCATGAGTTTTTGTTAGGCAGAGAAGACCTTCACGCTCTGCTTCTCATTATCATAATAATCCCAATATATATGCCATCCTAGCTAACCCAGGAAAATAACCTAAAAAAGATAAGAACTAAATTTTACAACATCACAATATGATCAAGATAATATCCTATAACTAATAGGAATATCAAGATAGTATCCTCCAGCTAACAGGTTTCCTAATAACATATAACATAGATAACATTGTATAGCATTTTTTAATTGTCTTTGGCCAATTAATAGACTTTTAAACTTGACCGAATATTACAATAATTATATTTGGTAATAATAGAATGACAATTTATGATCAAAACTGTCATATGATAAAGAAGTAGGGGCTAGGGAATAGTACAGTAACAAAGCAATGACAAAGTGAAAATGATAAAAACAAAAATCAGATTATCTGAGTTATTAAAATTATGGTAATATAAGCAAAAGTTTATAGAAACGAAGCACTTATGTAAAATATAAAAGCAAATTACAAAAGTTTAACACAATCATCAAAACTAATAATCTACTAATTCCTTAGAAATTAGATGTTGACCATGATGACATTATAAATTTTAACAATGTTTTAAATAAATACGGTAAATCTGAAAAGTTGTGTCTACATGTGGATTAAAGCCAATGAAGAACATTACAAATTAGAACCATGATATTATTGTTGCCTTGGCTTTGCTTGAGAACATATCATGTTGGATCCATAGTATGAGTTGGCTCTAATCAAAATGATAAACCTTTATTTTCGTTATTTTGACCTCTTAATTTCATCGATTTTCCCCTTATATTTCTTTGATTTAGTAGAGGATTTGATCATACGTGTTTCCCCTTACTCATAATTCTTTTATTTGGACTAATTTATCCTTTTATAGATATGTTGGCCCCAATTGGAAGGATTTCTGGAAAAAAAAAATCTTTTGGCCCATCGAGGTTAGGGCAAATAATTTTCGAAACCCACATTTTTTGATAAATATTTACTAGTCTCTCCAACTTTGGATAAACATTTTTTGGGAACAAAGTCGACCAAACTTATCTTTTTTAAAATTTCACCAAGGACCCTAAGTTTCTTATATTTGCACATCCAACCCAAGTCCTTAAATACTTACTTTTGAAAAATAAAAATTTGCGCATGTGGTTTTTTGCTCATAAGTACTACTCAACGCCCTCTTTCAAATGGTATCAGAGCCATGTGACCAAAAATAATTAAGATAATTAACCTAATTAGTGATTAATTAAGCTAATTAACTGTGATTAATACTAGAATCATCACCTGCTTGCTCTGGACCAAATTATTCACGTGTTGTTCACTCACCGGAAGATCTTTCTCCATTAGCACCTCAATTAAACTATATTACTGATATGGTTTTAGAATTAACAGTATAACTAGCCAAAATTAAGACCGAAGTCAAGGAGCTTAAGAAGTAAATATTGGTAATTCACCTTTTTGTAGTTAACGAACTTAGACATAGTGAAAATCTACTTCAACTATTAATACTCCATTTCAGCATAAATATCCTTTCCAAAACCCTAAAAACAAAAATCCATTTTCTTTGCATGATATAAAAATCTAAAAAGAAGTTGGAGAAAAATCAGCTGAAAAATCAGCTGAAAAGGCAAAGAAGGAAGAAGATGATGGAGTATAAACAGTATACTCTAGAAGAGCCACAAAATATATATGAGAAAGAACAAAGAATTAAACAAAATTATGAGCTCAATTAGTGATAAGCATGACGTATCATCTGATGGTAATGAAGAGACTAACAATGTCGAATATAAGAAGAAATACATCAGTAAATGAACGTTATTAAGCTAGAAGATCTGAATATGTTACGTTTAGAGGAGTCAGAAGAAAACTGGATAAAAAATATGATAAAATGGCTATTGAATATGAGATTAATGAATTGGAGAAGAACTCGACTTAGCTGAGATAGAAACCAATCTAGTTAACAATGTTGTTCCTAAACCTGAAGAATTCGATAAACCTTCTGGAAGAAATACTCATTTTATAAGACCTACCTATGTTCCAGCAGGATGTACAATCAATTTTTCTTTCGGGTTCATCCCAAGGAAAACCACAATCTTTGAAGAAATTGGCCTTACTCTAATTAGCCAAACCGGATATATTTTAAACACAGATGGAGCTCATCACAGAAAAGAAATATTTGAACACTAGAAAAGAGGCATGAATAGTATCCTAAACCTAAACACTGCATGGACTATTGCAAATTTCCTGAATTACATCGAACATGGTTTCTCTGCCATTGTAGCTGACTGGTATGGTTCATTAAATGAAGATGATAAAAACACCTTAAGAATGATGGAAACACCAGCTGTAATGTTTAAGAACTTATGTAAGGAAATTCAAACTTAGTTTATTAGAGTCAAACTTGATTCAGAAGAAAAAGCAAGAGAATGGCAGAGAAAGATTAATAACATAGAATTATAGGATATGAGATATCTGAAAAATTATATTGCTGAATTTAGTCAATGTTATTACAAAATTGAGCATAATGAGACTAATCTTGGTATTTTCTATGACAAATTGTTATATCCGATAAATTTCATAATTAATGAAAAATACATACCATGGCTTGAAAGAACAAATGTCGCTAGCACCCTTGGTTCAAGAATCTCTTATTTAAGAAAATGGGTCAATGATCAATGTCTTGATCTCCAAAAGCCAAAGAAAATTAAGAAGCAATTCATAACTTACTGGGATTCACCTCACCAATGGGGAAAATAACTTGAAAAAAGAAGAAAAAGAAAATTCTATAAGAAAAAGAGCTTTAATAAGAAAAGGGGAGAGAAATATAGAAGAAAACATTATAACAAAATAAGTCCTAAAAAACAAAGATTTTTAACAAAAGCAGCTTATTATCTTGCAGGGAAAAACAACTACAAATGCTGGATATGCGGAGAAATAGGACATTATACTAATGAATGCAAAAATATTAAGAATAGCAAGCTTATTGAAGCCTTGAGTAGCCTAGATTATATTGAGCTTAGTGAAGATGAGGTATTAGACCTAGCCCTAATTAACAACAAAAGGATTGTTAAAATAATAATAGACAATGAATATGAAGAAAGTGATTATGAAGAAACAACTCATATGATGAAAAGTGGCGCAACTAGTCTTGGTGATCTTCAAGGAGAAAAGTTTATTGTAGACAATGATGACGAAGAAGTCAAAAGAGACTGAGTTCTTCTCATAATCCAAAAAGACAAGATCTATAAAAAGTTCATCTTCAATTAAAAAGCAAATATGTATGTGAGATGATAGAAGGAGATCTAGAAATCTAATATTGTGAGTATGATGTGGGATAAGTTAATCTCATTAATTGGAAAAACATCCTTAAGCATAACAAAGATAGAAAGTATAGATATATCCATGTTAGAAGTGTCCAAGTTCAAATAACTCCATTACAATATTGTAGTAAAGATATTGATCTCTATGCTTTGCTCTGTGATATTAGGCATACCAAGTTCAACAATCAAATTATCGCATGGATAAAGACTAACTTATATAATGGATCGGTAGGGTTCAATTGTAGACCAGGACATTATGTGACTCTAAAAGATGAGTTTGCTAAAAACTTCATATCCCTTAAGATAAAAACAATTGGAATAGATGTGAAAAAAGGAGGATATCCATTAAGGATATTCTGGAGAATTATCTACAAATTAGATAATACTATAGATCCAAAGACTAAGGTCACCATGATAGAGGCAGAAAAATTTGAAAGCCCTAACCTTATGCAAAAAATCCAGAGGATTAAATCCAATCCACAAGAGATAAAGATTGATCGTTCATGGATATCTAGTTTCGCCAACCCTACAAAGGTCAATAAGAAAAATATAATAAAAATCGATGAGGATGATAAAATCACCATTAAACCCCAATTATTAATAAGTATGAGTATAAGATCAGATTGGGGAGAAGGATCTTCATCAGCTAAAGAAAAGCTTAAAGAAGATGATACAATTAGCCTAACTAGTGAAATGAGTAGAATGAGTTTTGAATCTACAAGACACAGTGTAAATCGAAGTATGAGTTTAGAAAGAAAGGCCATTAAATACAAAACTAGAACTATTAGTGAACTAATCTATGAGGATGAATTAGTCAAAAACATGACCATGAAGATACATAATGAAGCTACCAATACAAATCCTAATGGCATCTATATCCCAACGAAGGTGTGTTTAGAAGGATATAATAAATATGAGTTGTGTGCCTACATAGATAGTGGTTGTTTTGTATGCTTTAGGAAAAGATCATTATTTCTAAAGTTAATGTGGAAAAAAGCTAAAAATCCTTTACAAGTGAGAATAGCAGATAATAGCATCATGAGCCACAATGAAGTAATAAAAGGGTTATATATAGAAGTAGGAGGAGTTTAATATATTATACCAATTCTATGGACTACTGACCAATCCTCTTATGATATGATTATTGAAAATAATTTTTAGAGTTTATATTCTTCATGCATACAGACCATAAACTAGATAATAGTCACCAGTAATGGTCACTCAGTACCTGTTGAAAAATTAAATAAGACTTACACTTATCAGAAAATTGAATTAACACGCAGCTAGCGTGGTGAAAAGGTAATACCTGCACAATGAGAAGGAGCACTGATAATCTCATTGCTTGAGTTATCTATTTAAGAGCAGATTGTTGAATAATAAGAAAAACTATGCAAAGAACTCTACTCTGATAATCCTCTAAAATTTTGGGATAAAGATAAAACATTTGCTAAAATCACTTTGTTAAATTCCAACACTATTATCTGAGTTAAACAAATGGTTTATACACACCAGGACATCCAAAAGTTTGATAAACAAATCAAAGAACTTCTGGATAAAGGATTAATTAGGAATAGCAAAAGTCCTCACACTAGTCCTGCTTTCGTGAGAAGAAATTATACTGAAGAAAAAAGGGAAAAGGCTAGAATGCTTATCAATTGCCAAATGCTTAACGATAATATTGTCTTTGATGGTTGCTATATTCATAACAAAACAGTTTTTTTCAATAGAATTTAAGAAGTCTCTTAGTTCTCGAAAATGAATTGCAAAAGTGGTTATTGGCAGATAACAATGGATGAGGAAAATATTCCTTTAACAGCATTTAGTACCCCACAAGAACATTATGAGTAGATAGTAATGCCATTTGGTCCTAAAAATGCACCCCAAATATTCCAGAGGAGAATGGATAACATTTTCAAAGACCTTAATCATTGTTATTTTAGTTTACATTGATGATATCTTTATCTTTTTCAAAATCATAGAACAGCACAAAGATGATATCCTGGCTGTCACCCAAAGACGTGTTATACTTGGTAAGAACAAATGCATTTATGCAGGATAAGAGATTCAATTTTCAGGCCTAGAGATAAAAGTTGGATATATCATTCTACAAAAACATATTCTGAAAAAAATAGAAAATTTTTCTGAACAGCTTGAAGATAGGAAGTAGCTGGAAAGATTTCTTGGATGCCTTATCTATGCTTGTCCTGTTCTTAATTTATCTAATAAGGGAGATGATTTAATTATTGAGATAGATGCCAGCAATGAGCACTGGAGTGCAGTATTCAAAATCAAAGGAGAAAAACTTTACAAATATTGCAGTGGAAGTTTTAGTAATGCATAGTGCAACTATCCCCCGATGGAAAAGGAAATCCTTACAGTCATAAGGAGAATTGAAAAGTTTTTAATCTTTTTAGCCCCAAGACCTTTTCTTATTCGAACTGATTATAAAGGAATACTTGGTTTTGTAAAAAAGAATTTATCAAATATGCAAGCACAACGGGTGACCCCTGCATTGGTAATTATTGGCTTAATCTGTTTTCCTTACCTGTTGAACATATACAGAGATCGAAAAACTCTCTGGCAGACAGTTTAACTCGAAAACTCACTAATGGTGATCATTAAAGCCGACCTCCTACCAGAAAAGGAGGAAATCTATAATGAAATGTCATTCCTACTAGAATGGATTTCTCCTTCTAGTAGAGTCCTTATTGATAACTTGGAATTCCATGTGAAAAGTATATCACCTTCTGGTCTACTATCTACAGCCTACTAATAATCCAAAAATTTTCCCTTCTAGAGTTAGAAGTTGATTACCTACGGTATCCTTATGATGTTTAAGAAAAAACAAGTTCTCATGTTCAAGAAAAATGGTTCAATGAATGGTGTGCAACCTGCATCGACTTTTATCATCATTATTTCTATGATATTTGGGAGTCTTAGGGTACAACTATCTACTTTCCTGATAAGTCTTGAGTTGGTGGTGTTAGTTTCCCGGCAAATTCAATATCTCCAAATCACCTTCTCATTAAAGCTTGGGAATATAGGATGGTGCTTTATTGAAATTCTAGATCCAAAGTTCCCATTTTTCTCAAGACTAATGAAATTTCAGCAATGCATGTTCTGAAGAATCCAGTGGATTCTTGCATCTCCTGAAGGTCGAACAAAAATTTCAGTTAGTAGATAACTAAATTTCAAAGTGTATAGTGAATTAATCAAATATGAAAATGGAAAAGCCAAACCAGCTCATTATCTTATTCAGATTGTTGATTACAACAATCTCTATGATTAACAACAAAAATGTTGCTTTAGTAAGAGCCATTGGATTTTTCAACATCTATCATTAATGTTGGGCATTAATTGAACAAGAAAAAAACGTTAATGCATGGTGGAAACACTACTTTTGCCTATGGTAACGAGTTTAAAAAGTACATGAAGGTGGAAGGAGCAATGTTAAAAGATATCTTTGATTATCTCTTTAACGTTGGAGGTGGAAAATTCTTATCAATAAAAGGAAAAAAAATATCTTCTTGAATTATTTGAAAAAAGGGATCCAGAGCATCTTAAGCAACTTGATGAAGATTTTGATGTTTATCCAGATAGTGATGGTCTGGCAAATATAATTGGAAATGAAGGCATGCAGAATCTCAACAATGATGGCTAGTCTTGTCATCATTAATAGCTTTGAAAAGTGGCTGTCCTATTATTGTACTATTTTGACAAGTGTAAGGTCTGTAAAATAAAATGTGTACTGTAGCCACGTAAAAAGTTAGTATGCACAGTAGCCATATGAAAAATCAGTGTGTACTGTAGCTAATAGAGCATCCTATGTATCCCATCTCCTCTATAAAGGAGAGGTCGAGTGCTGAGAAGGGACGCGATTATTTGAGTATTCTTGAGCAAAGGAGAAATTGAGATTCCGTATTTCTCTATGAGCAAGCATCTGTAATGATCTTAGCTTAAGTCCCTCTTTAAGACTTTCCGTTGTAATATTTCCACTTTTGAGCTTTCAATAAAAGAAGTTTCCCTGTAGGGAACATTATTCAATTGAACCTTACGTTTTAAATATTATAATTTCTTGATTAAAGTTCTACTATCCTTGAAAAAGATTAAAAATTTGATTAGTGACTATGGTCCAAGGTAAGAAACGAAATGGATCTATACTGTGTCTGATCCAAGGAAGGTGAGGTTAAGATTAGCAAACTCTATAAATCGAAAGTTAGATAAATGCCGGAGTCCAGCGCCGACTAAGTTTAGATAATGGTCGAAACTCTCTAATTAAATTTTTATTATTTTTCTAAGCATGGTGGGTCATTAATAATAGAAAATATAATATTTAAGATATAAGTAGTAGATTATGATAACTAGTACCAGTAAAGTTATTATAAGAAGAACAAACACTAAACATAGTCATATTTGGATATTAGGGACCAATTTGCAATTTTAGAAAATTGAGGGTCGAAAATAGAAATATTTTTGCCCCAAAAAATAATTACCCAAACCTGCATAGTCCCGGAAATATTTATCTAAAAAAGTGGGCTTTGAAAATCATTATACCAAATCTCAGTGTACCACAAAGTAAATTATTCGGATTTCTGCATCCATCGACCCATAGATGAGCAAAGAAGCGATGTTCTGCCAAGGGAAGCAGTTTGAAAGTTGATAGATGGGGTTAAAGCTTGAAGAATTGAAGTAAAAGATTCTGCATGGGCATTTGTGGATGCAAGCATGGCCATGCGGAATCACAATTTTAGTCGAGGAAATGCACGACCATGCATAGAAGGCAAAAAGTTCCTGCAGAAGCGCACGACCAACCATGCATTTGGCTGTGCCTTCTGAGTCAGAAATTTTGCATGGCTGACCATATGTCGAGGCATGGTCGTGCATCTCGCAATTTTTCAGTACTACTTAAGCTTTTTCTAGAAGTTAATTAAAGGACTTTTTTCAACTTTTTAAAGAGCTTTCTTCTTAGGATGAAATTAGGTTTTGTTAGAGAGACTTTGAAGACTTTTTGGTTTTGATTTGTGCATTGACCAAAGATTGAATTTTTGATTCACACTAACAATTAATTCATGTTTGAATCTCTTTCCTTCATCTTTGAAATTTCAATTCAAATTTTTATATTCATCCATGTTCATCAATTAGGGTTAGGAATTATGATTGTAAATATGTGTTGAGGCTAAATTCCCAATCTTGGGTAGGGGAATTGCCCCTATTATGCTTTATTGAATCATGTTCTATTTTATTGTGAATTATGCCTATGTTTATGTATTAGATTCTTGCTTAGTATGCCAAGTGTTTGATGAAAGTCTCGAAAGAGAACTACTTCATTGTTCTTAATTAAGCTTTAGGAGATCAACAAAAATTGATTCCTTTGTTTAGTGCGACTTTGCATGTGATTGAATATCTTGATGTGAAAACAACTAAGGTTTTAATTGGGAAATTTTAATTATTGAATTTTATGGCTGTGACAATTCTAGTTTCATGAAAATAGATAATTAGGATTTATTTGTCAGTCTAACGATATTTGAAGGAAGACATAGATATGTTTTTAATTTGTGATCATTCCATTCCAATCACTTGCATAGGCGGGTTTTCATGATTTAGTTAGTGATTCCTAAATCATGATAGTGTGGTAAACCCCAAACCTAAGATCTTTATCACCCATTGATTTAGATAAATTTTTCAACAATTAGCAGAGTAGAACTATTTTTAATAACTATCAACCTGAGTGAATATTTGCCTAGATTGAGTGTTCAAAACTAGTTTGGTGGTTGAAATCAAGTTCTCTATGGACAGGACTTGTACTTGCCAGTTGCTAGCTGCAGCTACGTTGTACATTTGCAGTAATTTTTACACAACAAGAAAGCAGTTTTAATTTTACGTTAGACAATGAGTCATCCAAACCTGTCAAAAAGAATCGAAAGTCAACAAAACCAGATGCCTCTCTTCCTTGTCCACCAATTTTGCAATTCACATGCCCACAAACCTACAATGGTAGAAATGCAGCGTGGGAATTGAAGTGGGGGGAGGCATTTTAGAGAAACGTTGGGAAACCCCCCACTTTCCAATCATCAGTGTAAATAAAAAAATTATTTTGACCAATTTATTCTTATAATTGGTTATTATTATATGGATTTATTGTAGATGAAAAGAAAATAGTTTTAGTATTTGAGGATAAAATAAGCAATTCAAAAGTTATACATTAACAGGGACCTCAGCTTATTATATAATAATATAGAAAATATTCAACTTGTAATTTATTTTTTCTCATATTTCTATAAATATGTATATATTCTTTATATACTACAAATATGAAAAATATGTATATACTTGTATGAACATAATATTTTTATCTAATAAATGCTAAGGTAGGTGAAGTGCTCATATTTGAGGATTCCAGATTTGTTGCATTTCTGTGCACTCCCGCATGATTAAACCAAACAGTTACGTTTAAATTTTGGAGTGGACGCCTAATTATGCCCATTAACCAAATAGTTATATTTAAATCTTGAAGTGGGCACCTAATTATGCCCATTATCTATAGTAACCCACCAAGCTGCCAGCCCCCCCCAAAAAAAAACCCAACACCGCAGAAATTGAGGGAGCTCACGTACTACAACCACAAACTGTTAACTATTTCCAAAAAAAAAAAAAACTTCACCCGTAGCTGTGTAACCTCCCACATTCCAAAAGTGAATTTCCACTATTCCAGTAAAACACACCAACACCATACCCTCTCTCCAGCAGCTTCGCCTAAGCCTACAGATTGCTAAAACTCACCACCCGAATCATCTCATTGTAATCGTCCTCTCTGCTAGTCGGATTACGCCCACTTACATATTGGACAAATTGCCAGGTACGATCTTCTCACTTATAAACATCTCATTGTAATCATAGTTGAAACAATGGTTCTGTCCACATATTCATATTTGTGCCCCTTTATCAAACAGATTGGAATCAATACTTGCGTGTTGAGGGAAAGCCAGGTACGATCTTCCTACTTATAGACATCTCGTTCTATCAGACTTTAAACAATGATTCTGTCCACATATTCATATTTGTGACCCTTTACAAAACAGATTGGGATCAACAATTGCGTGTAGGGGAAAAACCGCTTATGATCTTTTTTACTTTTAAACATCTCATTATAATCATAGTTTAAACAATTATTCTGTCCACATTTATATTTGTGACCCTTCATCAAACAGATTGAGATTGCTAATTGAGTGTTAAGGGGAAACTTTGAACAAGAAAAACTCACACAATCAGGTTACATTCGTGGTATGGTAGCACCCTACCCCAGCTAATCATACTTGATACGTTTACGATGTAAACATATTTTTACTTTCTCCGCATCGATTGTTAATGTAGACTAAGAGCCCGATAACAAATAGGCCCAAATTTGTGTGCTGAGGTCAAAATTACAACATCAAGGTGACACTGAAATTGGTTGTGCCCATTTTAGGTATGTAATACCTTCTCTCCCTCCTCACCGAACCATATATGGGTACACAAATAATTTTCCAAAAACTGCCTACAATTGAGAGAGAATGCATATATAGAATGTGGTCATAAAGATTGTATTCTGATCTATCAAAACCAGAGATAGAGGACTTCATATCACCCACACAAAAAAAAAAAAACCCACAAAAACGACTTGATCTGCTAGGGAAGGGGATGTACTATTGGTCGTGAACACCAACCAATCCCATGTGACTTAATTGCATAGGATCATCAAAACATAATGCGGTCATGTAAGTTTATTTAATAAGGTCATCAAATTCATACCACACACAAATTAAATACCAGATACACGGATTAGCAAATGAATTTAATAAAAGACATAAGTACGGTGATGGTAGTCATAACACAAACTCTAAGACCAAATAGTTTTGATATTTCAAATTAGTAATTGAATTAGTGAATGAATTTAGTGCGGATATAAAGGTCATAACAAACAAAATTCAATACAAAATTACCATCTATGTAATCAGAAATGCCAAAACAACATTATATCCAAATTAGAAGCTCTTAGAAGTTATGAAAGCTATATGTATATATATATGAATGACATTTTCTACTCAAAACTGTACGAATTATGGATATATAAACATGACATGCAATGCAACTTTGAAGTGTTTCCCAACACATTAGCCACCATTCTTTGTTGGTTATGTTACATAATTAACAATAATAATACGAACTTAACATCAAAACATCCTACGTAAACTGAAAATGGAATTGCATGGATAGGGCATGGGACAATCTATTTAGACTTAGTAACTCCTAATGTAATATATTAAAAATTGAACTAATAGTATTTCTAACTTTGTTATCAAGAAATAAGACAAACTTCATGATAGTCATTTATGTTTTGTATATTTATATAGAAAACCTATGCTAATGGAATTACCATAAATTTTTTCATTAAATTAATTGTAATATGTCTTTGATGAATTAAATTAGAATTACCTGAATTACTATTATAATTAACTTTTACAAAACATCTATACTTTTAAAATTATTCATTATAAGAGGAAAATATTAGTTATTGTTGTCGCAAGAAAAGGATTAACCTTTTTAATATTCATTTATCACTTATGTTTAGAATTATGAATTTGAAAAATTTACGTAGTACTAACGGATTAGTATAGTTCTTTAGCAAAATTAACAATATAAGATCATATATTCAGACACAGAGAACGTTTAAAAAAATTAAATACAGAATTAACTATAATAATACGAAGTTAATATCAAAACAACATACACAAATTTAAAATGGAATTGATTGGATAGGGCTGAGGACGTAATGTATGCCACAACATACACAAAGTGTTTCCCAACAAGTTAGCGACCATTCTTTGTTAGTTATATTAGATAAGGACATACACAGACATACATATACATACATACATATATACACATATATATATATATAT